>CABHPQ010143219.1:0-38367 GCA_902168405.1 Peromyscus aztecus | reverse complement strand
GTTATATACAGGAAAAACACATACACAACAATGGACTATGCACCCCCAGGAGGGCTGGACCTCTTTCAGAGGCAAATTTGGGGAAGATAGGAAGAGGAAAGTCTGAAATCTGGGAAATCTGAGACTTCAGAAAAGCAAAAACACTGACTAGTACCTACCCATACAAGGAGCACACAAAGCTCTTGTAGAATGAGGAATTAAAATAAGATTAACAGGACTGAAGCTGTGAGGAAAACTTGACTTCGGATGGAGAGCAGAGTCACCAGCAGCAGGGAAAAAATCTCACAAGTCAATTTTTTTTTCTCTTTCCTTCAGGTCCTACACGTAGCAACATGACAACCAGTGATCCGGCCTTAAATAACCCACACATTAACAAAGGATTAATATGCCCAGGGCTCAAGAATTCATGCTTTACTTTGAGCTTTTTATCAATCATTTTTTAAGTATTAGATCAACGATTATTCATATGATGAACTAACATTATGATTTCATTTTTCAACATGCAAACCTGTTCATACCACTCTGTGTGACGTGAGTACACTGATATTCAACAGATACAAGGCATGTGCCGCAGGTCCATGTCCACCATGTGAAGACTGAAGATGCCACCATCCTGGGTGAAGGTGGAGAGTGAGGAAAGCGAGAAAAATAAGGTTGTTTTCCTGCGTGAAAAACAACCCTTTCTGAAGCAGGAGAGGCAGGAAAACACTGCACAGCCCAGAGTCACTCTTACAATGAAGACACGGAAGGACTTCCCATCAGACAAAGAGGGAACTAGAACTGGCATCATTGTCACCCTCCAGTTCACACTGCTGCTGTCCTGACTCCCAGCCAGGTTAGACTGCACCTGTAAACAGGAGCCAAGGTCACCTTCTCTTCCTCCTAGGAGTGGCTGGCACAGGGCTTTTTGTTGGTTTGTTTTTCCAAGCAATAAGGAAAGAACCTGGTGGCAGCATCTCCCCACCTCCTCTCATCCAAGGCATTTCTGTCCACTCACTCCTACTCTCAGGCGGGTCCAGCACAGCAGTTTCTGAGCCAATCTATTACCTCAGTTGCAAGCGTGTCGGGAGACTGGAGTGTGAGTTCAAGGGAAGACAGGATGGAAGCCTCATGTTTAGCCTTCATTTCTCTGTGAGTCTAACAGAACTCCTTGAGGATCCATCTAAGGTCCTTTTAAATGGTTTGGGGGAAGTGTTCTATCTTCTTTAGAACTACTAACTTTTCATCTAAACTAATTCAACAATAATTCAGTAGGACCAAAATACTACTATAGTACCTAATAGGTCCCTATTTAAGAAAAAAAGAATCAATGTGTTTAAGAATAGGCCCATAAAGCATATAATATAGCCTAGTATTTATTGCACATTTCCCATGATGCCACTTATTCTAGCTTTTAGACTCTTAGCTGGCATTGAAACATCTTACTGTTATAAAACAGCTGAAAAGAGCAACTTGATAATTTAAAAAGATACATAATGGCACCTCTCTGGCACTATGCACTTTTAACTCTTGAAGACCAACTGGCCAGATAGTGACTACTTGCTTTGTGTTCATATTATCACAGCAAAGCAAGGAATAAATGTCCTCCTTTGCTGGGAACCATTCAGTGTGAGAATTCCAGGACCAGACGTGAACTGCCAAACTGATGACTACCATGTAAAAACCATTCTGCTTCATTATTTTCAGCTGTAAAAAATAATTTAAAAGATGAAATGTATGTTCTATTTAGTAGATAAAATAAATCTTCAGAAACTAATTTCTACAGTTAAGGAAGAAATCCATCAAAAGACAAAGGCATTTATCAATTGTCATGATTTCTTCAACATCAATTCAGGTATTTCCCAACATATTTTGCAAACATAAAATTTAGAACACATATACATGGCAAGTTTAATTTCACAGGTACAATTTTTTAATGTTTTTGAAATGTTTTCCAAAACCTCGTGCCATACTAAAAAAGTTAAGACACTTGTTTATGAATAATTTTAAGAATTCAATTCACAAATGGGAACGCGATCTTTGTTAAAATGATTTCTTTGCATCTGTAATGTGGGTTTCACAGCAGGACAAGAAGCTGTGAACCCACACTGGGCCATTGAGGAGAGGAGTGAACAGCATGGCAAGGCACAAACACAGGCTTCCACATGAGAGGTTTGTTTACCCGGCAACCCACAGCTTCAGAATCTCTCCCAAATTTGATCAGGTGAGAACAAAGCTCCAAGGTAATCATAGCACCATTCTAAAGACTGAAAACTCAGTTTATCCAATAAAACTACATAGTATTTTACTACTGCAAGCAAATGGAAGATTTAGATTTTATAGGAAACATTTCCATTCATTTTAAATATATGAGTGTACACACACACATACACACACACACACACACACACACACACACAGATGTAAAGGTATTTTTCTTCCTTTCAATTAAGATCAAAGTTCTGGTGTCAAGCCTAACTCATGATTAACATACCTGGTAAACATTTTTAATGGTTTTAATTGCTATTAGGCAAATAAGCCACACTCAATAACTTCTAAAGGCAATATACCTATATAGCTAACTATAAATGCTTGTAGCAAAAGTAAATAATTAATAATAAATCAGTGAGCTCTGGCTCACTTTTCCAAAATAACAGCGGTCCCTCACCTCTATTTCCCTCTCCTAAACAATCCAAGGGTTTTAAAGAAAATAAAAAAATCAAAGTACTGCCCTGCACTTTATAAGTTTATGGTTTCAATAAATGTGGCTCTAAAAACAGATACGAGATATGCGAGGAAGTCAATTTACCTCAAGTTCATGGAGGCCAGAGTGGAACTCATGTCACTCCTAGAATATCTGCCACATGTACTGCTTCAATTAGTCAGATTTTCACGGAACTACTAAAAGATAAGCGTTATTAGGGAAAGGACGGCAGTTGTTCATCTATCTGTCGTGGCCTCCTAATGCAAACCCAATTTGCCTTTGTCCTGACAACAGCAAACAGCTGCTAGGAAATGAGCCCCTTCCCGAGGCTGACTCCCATTATTCCAAGCTTGTTTGACAAGGTCCCTCGATACAGGGATTTGTGGGGAAAAGAGCAAGCGGCCTGCAGAGGTAAGAGTTTAAACCACAGACAACCCAGATATTTGTATTTTGGTAAGATGTGTAAATAAAAAAGAATTATTTGCTTATTGGGCAAATAGGCATTTTACCTTTAACAATTTCAGAAACCTAAAATTCTAAGTACATACATAATTTTCCTGTAGTCCTCTTTTCTTTGACTAGCAGCTATACAAAATATTGCATTGCAAGATAACATTGAAAAGCAAACACTAATGAACAACAGACTGTGGTCCTTCACTGCCTTATAAGCAGAGGGCTCCTATCAAGTGCAGAAGCGCTGGGGGAAACCTGAGGCTGTGTAGGTACACAGCTTTCCTTCACTTAAATTTTCATCAAGAACTTAATTTGTAACTAATTTCATTAGAAGGAAGATGCAGGGGACTCCAAAATCAAAAATTCCAAATTCAATTCTGTCTTGATTTACCGTTAAAATGGTGTAAACTTTAAAAGACTGTCTTACCCATAATCCACCAATGGTCCAATAGGCGAAACTGACTCTATGAAGCAAGGCTCATCTTGAATTTTCAGGTTCACTTACGATCTTTGAAAGGGCATACGTCTACATACATGAAAACAATCTCAACTAATTAAGTTCTTCCCTTACAGAGGTATAAAATGAGAGTGGAATGGACAGTTTTCCATGCTATATAATATGGACAGGAGGCAGCAGGAGTCGTGTCTTTGTGGTTTTGAAAGTTCAAAGCATGAACAACAAAATAACTCTTTTACACAGTCTTGGGACAATCTACCCTTAATGTCACCTGGAAATCTAGAGTTTAATAGTTATTGACAGATAATTCACAGTGATTTCAATTTTTGAACCTCTACATAAAACTAAAGAATTTATACATTTTCCTCCTAACCTTGATACAAAACCAGCAGAAGGAATATGAATCAAGAGTAAATTTTAATACTTGACTCATGCATCACTAAAATAAAACATGATTTTCTGTAACGTTGGGGTTTGGAGGTCTTCACTGTTAAGAATTTGGTGTGTCCATATGGAAGGAAGAAGACAAGTGATAGTTATCTCATAGGACCTTATTCTCTATTCAAATAATAGCATTATATTCACAGAATGTGTTGACCATGTAGGTTTCAGTTCTGGTCTCATGTGAAAGAAATTCCAATTCTAAAACTATTTTGATGGCAGTAGCTGGGTGAGTGTCAGAGTCCTTGGAAGAGACCCTGACTTTCATTTCAGACGTACACTCATACCTACTACTTAACAATATTTACATACAAAATGAGATCTTTTTATGCACTTGAGTCAGAATTACAATACTGTTAAAGCATTTATAGGATCCCATATTTAGAGATTTAATTCAATGATTGAATTTGGTTTGAATTATCCACTGATAACAAATAGTTACATAATAAAATAAGAGGACACTAATGTTAATCCTGGATAACAGACAGCTGTCAATCAGAGATTCCAACACTCTAGTGGCTCCCTAACTGGAGCTCACTCAGGACAGATTGTCAGCTTCATTTCTATTCAGAGGCAGCCAATCACCAGGACTCATTTACATCTCTCCATTTTCCTTACAGCATGTTAACAGCAGGCGGTCCACCCATACCATCTTTGAAATAGGTAGGTGGCTCAAAATGCCTTCATATTTCAGACAAGAACTTGAATTAAAAATAAACTGGCACTTCCGTGTCATCATTTTCTCTACAAGATGCTAACAGAGAATAAACACAGCACTTACTTGCTCCTGATTTAAGCTACGGACTGCACAGCAGCCTTGCTGCAGAAATCTGTGCCCTTTAATCCCCCATGCTCTCTAAAGAGTTGAGCATCACTTAAACTCACACAGTGAAGAACAAGCAAGAAACTTTAAGTGTTTCTGATATTCCTTTATAACTTTCTTTTTGCTTACAACAAATTGCTCACATTAAAACACATCACAAGAGAAAGAACACATTGGGGTTCTGCATGCCGGTACCCTATGGCAAGCAGAAAAAATATAGACGTGCATGAAAATACCCGTGTCCTATTGACAATGGTACGAACTTAACGGCACAAAATAAAGGACTTTGCAAAAATGTATGCCTCCAAGACACAGTGACACACAGCAGGTTATTGAACACCAGTATTCAGTGGGTTACTCCTCATGTGATAAATATCAATGCAAAAATGTTACAGGCAACATTCAAATCATCCACCAACATTACAGAGGATTGAAAAGCAAAGTAGAGGGTTAAAATCACCCAGGTTTAAAAACTGATAAGCTTTTCTTGGAAGTAAAAAAGATGACTCTATTCTTGCCAGGTTTATAGACGAAAATCAGAACTCATATGGAACTGTGGTTTCCACAGCCAAAGAAACAAACTGTAGTGTGTTTTGTTTTGTTTTGTTTTTGCTCTGTTTGAAGTTTTCATTACTTGTGGTCTTGTACATTTCCATGAAGACAAAAATGGTGAGAACAAACCAGTTTACATCTTCCTCTTCAACAGAGGGTGATGAACTGAATTCCTAACAATGGCTGTGCACGCTGTCATTATCCAGAGACAAATTAGGACTTACAGCTGAATCAGAAGTAAAGCCTACTGAAAGAGCTATAAATTTCATTTATTAGCAACAGCCATTTACATTGGCTTCTGACTAAATAAATATATCTTCAAAAACATATTATGTATTAGTGTTTTGACTAGGTAGTATCTTTATAACTAAATTAAAAGGCAAAAAATTTACAACATAGTTTTATTCAAATAATAAAAGCCAGCCTATTAAAATTTTCACAAACAGTAAAATGGAAAACCACGAGAAATGTTTTTTTTTTATGTTATACTAACACATAAACAAAATACTGATAAATCCATTTCTATATAATGGCAACCAAAATTAAAAATTTGGTCATTTCATTATATTCCTTGTCTGCAAAAATAATATCATTAGAGTAAAATGTAGTTCAGTGCTACAGCATTTTTGTCTAATATGCAGTAGGTCCAGGGTTTCATCCATCCCTTGCATCACAAAACAAAACATCAGAAACCAAACCAAACAAAAAAGAACTTTCATTAAGGTAACAATTATATCATAATTGATATGATATTTTAAAATGTGGTTTACATTCCTGTCTACATTTTTTGGAAGGGGTTCGAGACAGGGTTTCTCTGTGTGGTTTTGGTGCCTGTCCTGGATCTCGCTTTGTAGACCAGGCTGGCCTCAAACTCACAGAGATCCTCCAGGCTCTGCCTCCCAAGTACTGGGATTAAAGGCGTGTGCCACCACCGCCCGGCCCTGTCTAAACTTTAATGTTTGCTTTATTTTAAAATAGCTTTTGCTATTTAAAATGTCACCTTCTGAAGTCTTTTATCTACCAGTATATACAGAAATGTTTCCAGAAAAGACAGATACCAACATTTGGTTTTACTTTGATAGCATTTTAAAAGTTGTGTGTAGGAAAAGATCACTGGTTATTCCTGGCTATGATCCTGCATAAGTAACACTCAATAAGATTTAAGGTGTAGATGGAGTAGGAAAGATAGCTCAATGGTTAAGAGCACTGGATACTTTTACTAAAAACCCAGGTTTGGTTCCTAGCACCCAATTGGCTGCTTGAAACCATCTGTAACTGCCATTCCAGAGATCTAGTGCCCCCTCTGGTTCCCACGGGCACTGAATGCACTCAGTGTACTTACATACAAGCAAAACACTCTTACACATAAATTTTATAAATTAAAGTTTTGAAAAGATGTAAGAAAGGACTGAAGAGATGGCTCAGTGGTTAAGAGTGGGGGTGCCCAATTGGGAGGATTGGAATTTCCCTTCCAGCACTCTCGTAACAAGCTGGCCTTCCCACAAATACAGGCAACTCTGGATCCTGGGAATCCTATGCCCTTTTCTTTCCTTCAGAATCATATCCACTCTTTTCCCCTTCATGGGAGCACAGGTTTTGCAACCATGCGTATATGTGCACATGTGTATAATCCCCCTTCCCCACAAATAAAGAAAATTATCCTTTTTTAAAAAAAAGATTTTAGGAATTCAAGTTTTCAATTTAGATAATTAAGAGTATGTGAAAGCTTTTCTACAAGTCTGTGGTTTTAACAAATGCTGAGTTAGGCCCACCCTAATCTATCTATGATAAATGCTCCCCACATTTTATTCTCCTTCTACAGTGAGCATGAATAGGGTTTATGAACAGACACCTGCAGCAGTGTGGATGAAATTAGCTCTGAGCACAAAGCTGCCACAGGCTAAGGTCTTAATTCCATACAGATCTCGTGGGTGCTGTGAAATTTTTCACTGTTTCGTATGGAAGCATAGTCTCCTTGTTTAATTTTGATATGAAAGAGTATTGTACTGTTTAAGGTATACTGACCATATATTAAAATACAGATTCAAAGACCAGCAAGGCTTCATACTGTAGAGACCTGAACATTTAAAGAAATACAAAAGAATCAGAAATTACCCTTGACTTCACGAAGAGTCAATCTAATCTTTTTAAAGAACGCTAACATGTCTATGTAAATAGACAGGAAGTGACCATATCGGCATACGGGCATATGTATACTTTCTAATGTTATGTCATTTCACGAATTTCTGATAATCCAATGACTTTAATATTTTGACTCATATTCACCCTTTCTCTAAAACTACGGTGAGGATTTAAAAGTAGTTATAAACTGATAGACTAAAATATTCAATCTACGCATATGTGTCACTATTTAATTATCATAATGTTTTATCTCCGCTTGGGATCTTTCATGGCTGTGAATCAATGTAGTTGGTAGTTAATCATTACTAGTAGAAGGATTGGCCAATGCTAGGTGGATTTCGTGAAAAGGAAAAAAAAAAAAGAAGCATTAACAGTATAGTCTAAAAAAGAATGCAGGGACTTTCGATTTTTTTTTTTTTTCATACACTTTTAAAATCAGAAAGCTCTGATCAGGCAGCATCTGAGTTTTCCCATTTCTGATGTTTGAGAAATGAAAGGACTTTCAGGGCAAAACTACAGGAAGACAAAGCCTTCGCCCCCAACAACACAGAAAGACTGGAAGGGAGGGAGGGAGAAGGGAAAGGAAGAAAGAAAGTGGTTACTCAAACAAGCCGCAGATGGGCTACATGCCCAGCATGGCTAATCTGGAAATATGACTTGACTAGCAGCCGCTTCCTTCTCTGGCTCTATCCACTTGTTGACACCTGACTTCACTGCTTCCCCAAAGACCTCCCTGTCCCTGCAGTGGTCTGCCACCTCCAACCCTCTTCTTTCTCAATGCTCTCTCCTTGTAGCAGCCATAAGGCCAATGGTCTCACCAGCAAGAACAAAGGCCGGATCCTGGAAGTTGTTGGGATAATTGTACAAGGGACAAGTGCAGGCCACCTCATCTCCTTTGTTTGTTTTGACCCAATTTCCCACAGTCAGTGACTTATATCTTACTGTCAATAATTAGATGATCAATGTGCTAGTAGTCAGTTCTCCACCAAAAGATTTCTTGAACCTCTGATCTTGTCAAATATTTATTTAATTTGTACAGCCCAGTTCATCATTTAGTACACACTGATGATGATACTTTTAAAAACTGGTTTAAACAAAGACAGGACTACTGGCCCCATGAAGACAATATTTTAATGCAAATAAAAGGAGTCCCTTCAACCCCAAAACCATAAAACACATATTTTTTAAATGCTAGTAAAGAAATAAAGATAAGGTCTAGATGTGAATATTTTAATTTGGCAGGTGGTATGTCAGAGAAAAAAAAAACATCAGTCAAAGAAAAAAATCACAAAAAGAATAGAATGATTCATGAACCACTTACGAATATAACATTTATATATAAAGGACTTTAGTTGTATAGAGGAACTAAAATGAGACCAGTGCCTGAAGTAAAGGGACACCCCAGACAGTCTGCACAGCCGGTGGGAGAGAAAATCCAACTGCAAGATTCCACAGGGTTTAGAAAGACAAAAGCCACGCTACTGTTTGGTAAGGGGTGCAATCCGATTTATCCTCTACCGAGTTCTTCTTGGCTGTGTGAAATGAGCAGAGACAGCAGGGACAAGGATGAAAGAGACCCTTGTGCATCACCTTTGTGGAATTTCATGGATGCATGTCTCCCCTCACATTTAAAATAACTTGTACCAAAGCAAGAAATGTTTTTTTTCCCACAATATCAACAGTATGTACCATAATACTCAGTACATACAAGTGGTACAGATGATCATTATCAATTAAACATCTAAGATATATAAAAATAAAGCCAGTAATATTTAACATTCTCTCTTTCCCCTCCCCCCTCCATCTCCCTCTCTGTCTCTGTCTCTGTCTCTGTCTCTCTCTCTCTCTCTCACACACACACACATACACATACACACACACACACAGACACACACACACACAGACACACACCTATCAAAAATAGAGGCTTTGTATCATGAAGTAGTTTGCAATGGTACAATTTTGTATTTGTATTAATTATAATTTTATTATATGGGGAGGACTGTTCAGCTCTTAACACTGTCAATTACATTGTCAATTACACTATCAGCTCTGAAATTATAAGAACCACACAGCTAGGTAGAAGGTAAAGTTAACTGTATTACAAAGAAATACCAACTTGGGGCTAGGGATGGACCTTTGTGGCAGAGTGCTTACCCAGAAAATGTGAGGTTCAATCACAGGAACGGGGAGGGGTCAAGTAATAATCTAACATAGATAAATAAAATCTAAGCTCTTCATAGACTTACAAGGTAATCCTAGAATGTTATCTCAAATGAAGCATAGATATCATATGGAGATTTAAAATAGAATTACTTACTCTTGAGTTTGCAATTAAGTATTTAGATGTCTTTGGTGACTGTAGCTTGTATTGCAAGCCCAAGCTAGCAAATTAGCTCCCTATCGCTGCGTCTTAATCTGTCAATCTGAGGTCAGTAGATAAGAATAAAGGCGGGGTAATCAGACACTGATTTGCACCTAACTGAAGAGTTGCTCTCAAATACAGAATTGAATAGAGAACTCACCATGGCTCTCAGTGGGTTTTCTCTCATGCAGCAGCAGCACTCACTGCCTCTTGCCCTGAACCTTTCTCTAACTGAGATCTACCAAAGAGCTACAAGGCCTTGAGCACACAGCAAAGGAAGTCAAATACCCCACGGATAAAATTCAGTTTGTTTTCATAGGCACCCTAAACAACACCCCCTTCTTCATATGGAGTTCATTAAGAAGGCCCCTTGTCCAACAGGATAGCAGACATAATACATACAGTCTAATTCCATTATTTTTGGAAAGTATATATTATAAAACACAGAGAATTAAGCAATTACTAAAGAACAATAAAATAATTATTCCTGCCCCAAATCAAACAAGATGCATAAAAGTTTTTAAAAGTAACTATTTTACATTTTTATATTGTATATAGATCTCAAATTATTCTCCATCCAGAAACACAATGCTGTTCTTAACTATACAAATTGTCACCATAGAAAACAATTTATATTCCAGTAAAAAAAAAAAAAAAAAAAAAAAAGCATTTATTTGCCACTTATGTGTGCTTAGAGCTTGCCCTTGGCTGATGGTTGCTGAGAATCATAAACAGATTCCTAGGATATATAGACAGGTCATGGATTTGATGAACATGTAAATACACCAAGCTCATATATTGAAATTAGGAGTCTGCTGTGTGCAACAAACACAATCAATTTAACAAGCTATAAACGTCAATCTTAACTGGACAATGAAAGATTAACTTGCACTTCACAAAACACAAAGCCCAAGGTAAAAATGTCATATTATATAAAGCATGGTTTTAAAAGTAAAAAAGTTCCTGTTGTAGAAAACACATTCAACTTTTCTGTTTTGGTTTGCTTTGAAGATAGCATCTCAACTCTATAACCCAAGATGATCTGGAATTAATTCACAGCAAGCCTCCTGTCTCAGCCTTTCAAGTGCTGGGATTACAGAAGTGAACTACTACGCCTAGCTTCAAATAACTTTTGACTACCACGAAAACAACTTAAATTTTAATCACCTTTTACCATTTAATTTTCATTTGTGTCATTTATATACTTTTTACCCGGTGTACTTATTTCTGCATATCCAAAGAAATCCGAATAAAGTCAAAGTTGCATTTTCCGTGAGTCCATAGTTGCATTATGCTAATACAAGTCATAACTATTCTGTGAAGCAGAATTAGAAACCTAAGAACTTGACAGGCCCGTCTCAGCATAGGGTTCCTGGGGGAAAGCCAAGGCACTGAAGCTGTGACACCATGAAGGAGGGACTGAGCTTGATGACATCACATGGGAGGGGTTGCAGCTCTGAGAAGCCTCTCAGGGGACTGACAGCAATTCCTGCCAGGACCTAGAGGAGGAGAATCCCTCAGTGGAGTGAGCTGCCCAGGAGTGGGGGTCTGACCCACAAAGGTGTAGCACATGGGTGGGTGGCAGAGCTTCTCTCCTGTTTTCGTATCAACAAAGTGACTCAGAAGTCAGTCCACTTGGAGGATGAAATTTGGTTTGAGGGGTTCTCAAACCATGGGTCAAGAGCCCTTTGGCAAACCTATCTCCCAAGATATCGACATTGCGATTTGGAAACAGTAGCAAAATTACAGTTATGAAGTAACAACAAAAATGGCTTTATGGTTGGGGAGTCACCATAACATGGGGAACCGTACTAAAGGGCCGCAGAATTAGGAAGGCTGAGGACCTCTGGTTTAAATAATCTTGGCCAGCTTATTCCTGTATTTTAAGCCCCTTCCTCTTAATTTATAGTAAAGGAAAAAAATCACTATATGACGGCTACAGGCACAAATTTAAATTCTCTTTAAATTTCACAACCTGTGTTGAATAGTTTAATTAAATTATTTCAAATAAACTTTTAAATGTGATATAAGTCCTAAAGAGAGTCTAAGCAGACTGATAGTCTTCGTGGGTCCTGTCCTGTATGGAGTCCATGTCCACAAAGTTGACTAACAGAAGTCACTTCATTCCCAAGTGTTTCTCAGGAGAATACATTATTGGCTCAAAATGAGTAGTACTAGCTCACATTTCAGAAAACAGAAAAATTAGGAGGACCCAGAGTCTGGTTTCATTTCTAGAGTGAACAGCTCCAGAGCTATCTGATCTGGGGGAACCATTCTCTACATGGAGAAACAATAAACAGATAAATAGATAACCTTGAAAGTAGCACATGTGAGAGCATTCTATAACCCCAAATAAAAGGCCAAACATTACATGCAAAGGAACAAAATTTGTTTAAATACTTCCACTTTCAATATTTTTAAGACTTCTACTATTACATAATACTTGATTCTAAACTTGTATCATGTCACTATTCACAATTTACCTCGTGTTTGTTATCAAAACATTAAAAATCTGCCCAACACTCGGGAGGCAGAGCCAGGGGGATCTCTGTGAGTTCGAGGCCAGTCTGGTCTACAGAGCGAGATCCAGGACAGGCACCAAAGCTACACAGAGAAACCCTGTCTCGGGTAAAAAAAAAAAAAAAAAAAAAAAAACATTAAAAATCTGACAATAAAATTTCAAGCATGGCTCACTCATTAACTTACAATGCTGAAAATGTTGGCTAGTGTCAAAGCTAACAGGAAACAGTTAAATTACAGGGCATTTCAGGAGAACAAAATATGGTAACAGTTTCAGAAACACAGAAGGAAAGCTGAAAGGTCAGAGCCCTGGAGCTAACTTGCTGTCTTTTTCGGAGCAAGGCCTGATGGCGCAAGTGGAAGAGGGGAAGGCGGAAACACAGAGTTAACACCGAGGGAAGATTCGAGGTCTGCAGAGCAGGACACTGGGGACATGACTCTTCCAAGACAATCAAATCGAAGAAAATGAGGAAATCCCACTTTCCTACTTCCTTAGAAATATTCCGGGATTGAAATTTCCATGATAAAAAGATGTAAATGAAGACACTGATCACACTAAACAGAACCAAATAATCACAAAATTATATATAAAAATAAAGTTTCCATTAACACAACCTACTTGCCAGTTCATTCTCTGGAACACAAGCCAGCTATAATCATTCGAAAGAAAAAAAAAGAGAGAGAGAGACTTGTGTAATGAACTCCGTGCATGCTGCAGGAGTAAACCCTGGATATTTTTAGATGGAAGGAGGACCTCACCAAATCTATATGCATTTGCCCAGAGACATGGTGCACTTAGAAACCTCATGTCGTCCTTATCCCATCCACCCCCATCTAAGTCTCCATATCTGCAAGCCCAATAGCTCACACCAACACTTCACTGATAGTTAAGATACACAGAATCAAACCATGAGATACATATGACAATTACTACTTAGGGACATTGATGATTGTTTCCACAACAATATGGTCTGCTAAAGATGCTATGTAAACAGTAGATGATAAAACTCAAAAACTCAAAATGTTTAATATCAAACACACTTTGCACAGGTCTCGGGTAACAGAAATAAAAACTCAAATTCTGGCATTTTTAGTTCTACTTACAAAGTAGATGCTACTTATGTGAGAAAACTAATTTTTAATGTTAGTCCCATCAACATTTAAGATGGCTGGAAGAATAAAATATCTGCTCTCTTCAGAGTAATTTAATCTTGGTCCTAAAGAACTGCAAGCATCTGAGGGGTGATTTAATACTTGTGACACATAATTCAATACATTTGGGTCAAATGTATTGACTTCTAATCTTTTCAGACAACTCCATTATTTTTGTTCGTAACACTAAATGCATACAACTCAACTACCAGTCTTCTTGTATGGGAAAACATGCTCATCTATTCTGCAGCAGGCTCTCACTATATGATACCTCGTTTCTTGCTTTTAATTGGCCCAATATAAACAATTAAATTTCAATTTATACTAAATCAAATTTAAACAACAGCAAGAGACTGAGGTTTCCCACCCATCTGCTGCTGTACTGCCCGAGCCAGCACAATCCACTTCTAGCATCTTAGGGACCCTCCCAGCGGGAAGCCAGCGAGTGCCCTTTGGGTCTCATCGTCCTCTCTACTCTGCCAGTGAAGAATCTGGGCTAGTGAAGCAAAAAGATTGACAAAGTGGTTTAAAGAACTTTCTTCAAATTTCCAGAGATCCTTTCTGCATATATCCCATAAAGCCTGCTAGCCAGAGGGTAGTTGCAAAAATCTGTAACTGAGACACTTGGGAGGTCAAGATCTTCCTAGACCAAGAGTTTGAAGCTGGCCTGAGGTACATGGTGGTGATAGCCTGCCTGTGAAGGACCAGCAGATGGACAGATGGACAGACAGATGGACAGGTAGGTAAGCTGAGAGTCCTTAAACACTACCCTATACCTTAGAGATACACAGGCAAAAGGTGTAACCAAGCAACCCTCCAGTTCCATCCATTGTTAGTGGCCATGACTTCGGTATCTCAAATGTTTTGAGGACCATATGAGAACTGAGGTGAGACATCTTCAATTCCTACATAAGTCTTAACATTAGTTAGTCTATAGGTCAAAGATCAATAACTTAGGAACCGGAGAATCTAATTTCTAATTCACGTTCTTATATCAGCTAGCTACAGCTACTAATCACAAACCCATCACCTAACTTTGCTGCACAGAAGATCGTTCATAAGATGAAGTGCCTTCTGGCTTCGCACAATCTGTACACACTGTCACCTGAGACAGAAGTATAAACACACCACACACCACCTTCTCTGCCCTCTAGTGCTGTGGCTTAATTCTTAGAAACCACTCTAGTATCTATTTCCAGGGTTAGAGATGTAGGTCAGTGGTACAATGCTTACTTAGTGTGCTCAATGTTCTGGGATGGACTGATGAATATATTTTCAAATTTTATTTTCTCTACTATCCTGTATATCCTAGTTTGTTTTATTAATTCCTTATTATCTATGATATTCTGATAATCTCATATTGTAATCCAATGTTTCCCCTTAAGCTTCAAATTTAGAAGATTTTACCTTTTGTGCAAGTGAAATAAAATTACAAGATAAACATATTTTTAAATCAATTATTACTTGCCATATTCAGTTACCAGAAAAGGATCAACAGACTCATGTTGAGGCAGAACAACTAAGCTGAAGTTTTCTGAAACAACGTAATTCATGATGGAAGGGCTTGGGGGTCTAAATCAGGCACTTCCCATGTCTATCACACTGTGAAGGGTATTGGAAGTGCTACTGAAAGGATCAATAGAATACGATTTTTTCTGCCTACAACATCACCAAGCTACACCTTTAACCTGGAACCCTCCAAGACATTCTGACAGTTCTTATCAAGTGGTAGATGAGTTCCTTAAATTGATTTAATACCCAAATCATTAACTCATCTGCATAACTAGCTGTGTGATAAAACACTCTGATAGTTAATCATCCAACTAAAATGGCAGTAAAATGTGCACATATCCTAATATTAATGAAGATGTGTAATGAGAATTAACAACACAAGACAAAGACAGCCAGTTGGAAGACAACCCCACCCTCAGTGAACCAGAATGAACTTGGTGTCTGAGAAAATGAAAACGGTGGCTCATGAGAAGCATGCTGACAGAAAGGGGACTGTAAAGCAGGGAGCCCACCCTCCCAGATCTGCTGTCTCTGTTTAGAGGCAGCACAGGACCTGGCTCCTTTCCAATCTAATTTCTTAATGTTTTCGATCCAAGAACTTAAACCATGTTTACTAGCGATGCTCCAGTTACAGCAAGTACCTATATACAGTCTGTTTCCCCCAAGCACCTCCTTTGTCCTGTTATCATGGCAAACAATAAACTCACACATCATAGGAGTATGAACATTTGAGGCAGGTTTTGCACATTTAAGAGGTTAAGGTACACTTCAGAAAAAATCCTCAGAGTCTTAGTGTGTCGTTTGGTCTTGAAAATACAGAAATCAACCAAGTAGTTTTTTTCCATGGGGGAGGAGGTGACTATTTGAAATGTTGCAAGAAATATAAATTTCTAAAACTCAAAAATTCAAGTACATTTTTTGTTTGCTTTTTAGGTTCTATAGTCTTTGGATTTTGCTTAAAGTCAACAAAGTTCTTAAAAGAATTTTATGTTTTAAAAAAACCAAGTATTAAATTCTGAAGGAGAAAAGCAAGTTGACTTACTGAAATCACATGAGTTGTATTGGAATTTTGAGAGTTGTATTTGTGTAGATACACTAAACACTTCAAAAATGAAGATGGAAAATAGTTGTGTTGACACAATGACTCTTCTCTATGCAAACTAGAGTTAAGGGACAAAAAATAAAAAAGATAATGACATGTACAAAAACGCCATAGTGAAACCCATTATTAGATTAGTATGCTAATCTAAGAAGTTAATTTGAGGGAAAAAACATTTAATTACAATCATAGCAAATGTTTTTAAACAAGAGGATGCCCAAAGTATTAAAATATCATTCACTTGGTGACTAATTTTTCTTTCCTTGCATTCTCAAGCCACATCCATTAAATACAACCTTTCTACATGAATTTGCTTTTTTTTTTTTTGTCTTTCATTGGTGGCATCTTTTTAATCCTTCTGACTAATTATCACAAATAATCTGATGTTCAAACATGAACACTGAGCTCTAGACAACTAATTACAAAAAAGATATACATCAAAATTTTATTTATTCACACAAATGTTTCCCAGCATGTCAAAAAATAAATAGTACATGTTATATAACTATAAACTCAAGGGATAAACTCTTAAAACTCCAAAGCAGACTAAAAATAAGCCAAGTAATGGAGAATCCACACTTTTCCTAAACTAGACAGCAGCATACTTCTGACCTGGAAAACTAATAACGAATGTATTTACCATAATTTCCTGTGTTTCAAATGCTACATTTTACAGATGACTTTGCTCCTCTCTTTTTCTCCTTCATTTGCTCTCATTTTTATGGCACAGTCTGTGACATAAACCCTTACTTTAGAGAATTAAAGAAATAAGAACACTAGCCAGGCATGCTTACATCACAGCAGGGAGAGGGGGAGATCTCTGTGAGCTTGAGGCCAGCCTGATCTACATAGAGAGCTCCAGGACAGCCAAGACTACATAAAGAGACTGTCTCAAAAAACACAAGAAAAAAAAGGAATGAAAGAACAGAAAAAAACTGAAAAGAAATTAAATAAAAACACTAAATCAGACACTGCCTGGCTCTGGCTGCTCCAGCTGAGTCTATGAAGGTGTAACCCTACTGATACAAGAGTAGAATATGTTTTGGTTCTAAGCATTTCTGGAACACTTTCATTCTTTCTCAAAGAAATCCTTTATGTAAAAAAACACAGAAAGTAATATTCACTCTCTGTATTTTTAGTTCTTCATACCAACCAGAACAAGTCCTGTTACTAAAACCTCAATGAATGCAGACCTTGCTGAATGAAATAATTGATGACTTTATCAGTAAATCACACCAGGGCTCAGTAACTAATTTATTTATATCCCACGTGCCACCATACCTGCCTGGCCTATGCACAGAATTTCCACATTTAGCACCACTATAAGCCAGAAGTGTGACTGATCAAGGAATAAAATAAGAACATCGGCGTCTAAGACTTCATGTTTATTCTGGAGGTGGGGTGGTCAGAAGGTTGCCTCTACCTTCCTTCCAGAGCCACCACCACTGATCATTGTAGTCATTTTTATCTTTGTGTGTCCTTGTGTCTCTAGCCCAGTGATCCATTCATTTTACTTTCCTATGTGAGACAAAATGCGTTCCTGTGCATTTTTAAGGACCATTCTAAAAATATAACAGCGATCTTGTAGTTGACAGCACTAAGAGTGATGATTAATTGCTGAGTAAATACACACAAAAATTCCATAATTGGCTATATCTGTTATCTTTATCACCTATGATGAAGCTGTCACAAGTGGGGTTTTGTCTTAATCTCTGGTGGCACTGCTGATCAAAGGAGCTAACTCTCGATCGACAAATGGGTTTTTACATTATTTTTCTCCACTTACCTGGAACATTTTTAAGTTATTTAATAAGAAATTCATATTTTCAAATTACAAGATAATTTCTGAACTGTATGTCTACGATTAGGAACAAAAACCTTCCTGCATACAAGTCCTCTGTAGACGGTGAATACATGAGAAGAAACTCATATTATGTGAAAGCTGCCACCAGAGAGAACCATCTGTGAGCTGATAAAGGATTTCTAACATTGCGTCTATGCGGTGCCAAAATATCTAGTCGATGCAATTAAAAAAGAAAGTTAAATAAGACGTCTGGCACCAGAGACAAAAGCATATGCTGAATGCTGTCTCTTCCATTTCCCAACATGCTGTCTGGGGCTGTGCAGACCTAGCCTAAGCTCGACCCATGTGCATACATGCACGGACCTTTACAACTGTCTGGGGCTGTGTGGACCTAGCCTGAGCAGGACCTTTACAATCACTTCCTTATTTTTAAACCAGGGTGGTCAATTGCCATCGTATCGGCATCTAGAAACACTCCAAAAGTGGAAATAAAAGGAACTGTGCCTGAGCTGACAAGGTGATGAAGACACTTGCAGCCGAATCTGTCAATCTGAGTTCAATCCGTGGGACCCACAGGGCAGAAGAAGAGACTCCACTACGGCTAGATGTGTTCTGACCTCTGTGGTGCATGTGAACACACACACACACACACACACACACACACACACACGCATGCACGCACACACACACACACACACACACGACGGAGAGATGATAGACGGATATAATAGAAAAGTGAATAGTCCTTATTATACAAATTTACAAGCAATGTGAATTTTGTGTCAGTTCTGGGGATGAACGTATCTCTACAGTCATTTACACAATATTGATTTACTCTGTCTATGTCTCCTAAATATGGGTTCATCTCCTCAGCTACAAAATTGACAAAATACTCTGAACTGCATAGATCATTTGGGAATATGACCCAGGGCAGTAAATATAAAACATGTAGCCCAGTGCCAGAGATCCTGAGGAGTTCAATAAGGGGTCACTGTGGCTGTAGATTTATCTGAAAGTACTAAGTAGAGAGAAAAGCTAAAACGTCATTTCTGCATACTCACATCTATTATTTAATCAAAGCAAGACTTCCAGTAAACATGTTATAAATTATGGGATATTAAAGCTTTGGGAATATTTTTAATTCTGGAATTGATTATACCACTGACAAGCTTATCTCCGCAAATCATTGTAATAACTTATACTTTAACAGTATTAACTTCATTAAATCAACTCCACAAAGATCTTACCGATTTTTTTTCTCTCCTTTCCCAAATATGCTTTTGAATCAGGGTCTCTCATGCAGCCCAGGTTGGCCTTGCGCATGCTGTGGAGCCAAGTATGGTACTGAACTCCTGCCACCGGGTCCCAAATGGATTCCAGGTGTGTGCCATCACATTCAGTTCATACAATACTGAGGACTGTACCAACATGGCTGACTAGAGAAGCCTCCCACCCAGGGTGTAGCTCCATTTTCTCTTTTCTGGTCTCCCATGTCTGAATTTGGAGAGTTCATCATCCACCTTGATGGCTGGCACTTACACCTCAGTGTTCCAGACACAAAGCATTATAGTCACCAGCACTGCGTTTATCCAAACTCAACCACTCTAACTAAGTACAGACTTTTCTGAGGGGACAAACTTAGCCTGACATGAGAACCCATGAGCAACAAGATGCACATAACCCTGGCAGTAAGTGGGGTTCCTCGGCAAGCAGGTCTGACACATTACTGAAACCATGCCTGCTGCCTCCTTACACTAAAAGAGCTGTAGAGCCTGCGAGTTCCTCAAGAATTCTAATTGGGAAACAACAGGCAGTTAGTTCTGTGGTTAGAGCAGATCCCACGATGCTACAAGCTGTGGTAAGAACAAAACTGAGAGACATGAAATTTGAGTCAGACAACGGAGCAGGGCAGGGGAAGAAAGCCTACTCGGAGACAGGAAGCAAATACACAGGGGTTTCTAAACCAGATAACTGAGCATCTAAGCAAACTCTGAGATCCACCTGCTACTCCAGGTTTGGTGGCCAAGTAAGACATGGCTGCCTTCCGCTTCACCTTGCAAACCTTACACAAGTAACCTCCACTCCACGGTCTCTCTTCTCAACCAACAATAACTTGAATGAATCATTCTTTCCCTCACCAGTCATGTTCCAAATCTCATTGCCACTGACCCTGACTGAAGTCTCAGCAATTCATACCTCTTTATCTGTTATCAGGGCAATTTTCCTTTTGTCTCTCATTCTTTTTCACCTAAGCTACAGCAATTGTCTTACTCAAGAAATAGAGTCAAAAGGCATACAGGGCCAGAGCACAGGATAAACCCAGTTCACAGGGAGGTTTTATTTACCCCTTTGGTGTCTGAATTTTTTTAATTAGTTGCAATATTTTGAAATATGAAGACAGAATAGTCAAATCCAAGTTTTGACTTTTCTACAGGGGGTTGAAACTGAGGAGAGGGGATCAGCTCAGTTGATAATGGGGAAAAAATGTCGTTATTCAATATTCTTTCTGCTTTCAATAGTGAAACCCACCCCAAAAGTAAATACTTCCAGAAGAAACACCTATCACCATCTCTGAAGCTATCTGATCACTGTCACCTACGTGATGAACTCACAATTCTTCCTTCTACATGACATACAAAGAAAGCCCTCTGTGACCTGGCTGCACAGCATCCTGTGCATCTCATATCACTCCCTACCTTGAACACACAATGACCTAAAATGTAGACACAATCTACATTTTTACTGGTCATATTTGCCACCCTGTACTCCCTCCTCTAGGATGCCTTTCTCATTCTTTCTTTTTTTCCAGATGAGCAATTCTTATCCATTCAGACAACTGTGCTACACAACCTTAGCTGGTTGTTCTTGGGAAATAGCTCTCTCTAATACCCTGGTTAATAAGATCCATAAATGTTAGAACCATATCTAGCACAGGACAGCCTGGCCACATGGCAGAAATCAAATAATTACTGCTTAATAAATGTTTGAATATTTGATTTTTAAACATCAATTCCATTTTTTAATTTTTTTGTGTTACATTTATTTATTTATTTTGTCTTTGCATGCATGTGTGTGTATATGTATGTATGGGAGCACACATGCCACTGTGTGTGTGTAGCACAGGTGTGTGCATGATTGCAGGTCAGAGAAAAACTTGACAGGAGTCTGTTTTTTCCATCTATCGTGGGTTCCAAGGATTTAACTAAAGTCATCAGGCTGGGCAATAAGTGCCTTTCCAAACTAAATCACCTCCCAGGCCCAACATGAATAATTTTAAACAAAAGGAATTTTGAAGTTTTATAATGGAAGTAAAACACAGGATCAAGCTTGACAATTTTCACGAATTCACAAAGGTGATACATGTGAATTAAAATATGTAGTATCAGGCAGAGAGATGGCTCAGTAGTTAAGATTGCTGACTGCCCTTGATGAGGACGCGGGATCCATGTCTTCTTCTAAACTCTCCAGGCACCCATACATGTGGCATAAACTTACTTATGCAGAAACATGCACATACACATAAATAAAAATAAAGCACTTTTTAAAAGAAGATTAATCACTGTGCCCAAGCTGGCTCCACAGATAAAGTTACTTACTGCCAAGACTAAAGACTTGAGTTCCATCCTAGAACCCACATGGTGAAAGAGAACCAACTCCTGCAAGTTGTCCTCTGTGACATGTGTACACACACACACACACACACACACACACACATAAATAAATAAATAAATATTTAAGCTGTCAATAACCCCTTGGACTTATTAGCACCACATCTTACTCATTCTGAAATTAACCGTCTGTTGTCCCCATGAGAAATGTACCTGAATACAATGTCACTGCCTGAGTGGTCAGTAAAAGCACACAGAGACTAAATCAATACAAATGACAACAGAGTCTGGGTGTGAGCTGGCAGGATGAAGGCTGGAGAACTTCCATTTACCGCTGTGTGGTGATGTCAGAGGCTAGAACAACTCTCGAGGGCTGAGAAAAGTAACAAGAAGAGGCGTACAATGTTCATATTCTCAACACTTAGCACTTCATTACCTTCCCATAATACAAAGATTAGAAAAAAGAAAGCAGAAATAAAAATTTTAATGGGAAGTACATCAAGAAAATTCACTGCCCACGGGATAAGCAAAAGATAGAACATAAACTCTTCTAGAAAAAATATTTACATTAGTCAAGAAAGCACAATTAACCAAACTAATTAAAGGATCATTCTGTGAGCCAAGTTGTTTAATTTCAAGAATAGTAACACTGTTACAAGTGCTTCAAGCATAAATTAATTTGAACAGTTCTGAGCAACCGACTGTGATATAAATTCAAACAGAATAAAAATTTTAAATTCTACTTTCAAATATCATAGTACTATATCACAAAAAAAAATCCGAAAATGTCAGTAAGAAACTCAGAACAATTACATCATGCAGTGATTTTTTTTTTCAGTAAGATAAAAAAAAAAAAAAAAACCCACAAAGAAGCAAGATTCGTCTTCAATATTCCTTCATTAACGCTTGGGTTGCTTTCATGTTTTTGCAATCCTTGAAATTTTCACTAGTTATCCAAATAGTTTGTAAATCAAAGTATTTTTAAAGACTCAAGCATAAAGCCTAATTAAGCAGCCTAGTTTTCTTTAAACACCAACTCCCACTATTCCACTCTCAGTGGCATCTCAAGGCCCACAAAACACCGCTGACTTCTCAGCACATTAGGGGGTAAAGCCACATCCTGAAAACCACAATCCTCACACAGATGGGTCTGTTCTTCTGTCCTGCTTAGCAGCCTCTGCCTCAGAAACACCTGCTCCCCTGCACTATCCTCCAAGGCATTCCTAAAAACACCTGGGCAAGCCGTTTAGGAAAAGAACTAGACGCTGGACGAGATGAGGGATAATTGTGGGGGGGGGGGGCAAAATACATATTCCTGGCACTCTCTCAACACTTGTGTGGAACCAAACTCCAAGCCGGCACCTGGTGAAGGGAACTGGTAGATGTGACGATTTCAATTTACACATTCAGCACAACGTTCTGTCTGCCTGTCAATTCGAAACAGTTTTCTATTCAGTGATAACAGATTCCCCAAAGAAGGCAGTGCTGAAATGCTGACGGGAATTGTGCACTAGCTGGACCCTCTCTTCTGGACCAGCTGCCTTTGCCGTCCTAACTCTTGCATGGATTGACAGCTCTTTACTTCTACTATGCTGAGGAGGGTAGGGAGACACAACGGATTTTTACAGGTTAGATTTAATGCATTAGTTTTTTCAAATGAATACTGATAACATTTTTTCTTAAGCAAAGTTAAATACTATTCAATAACTTTCCTTAAAAATTCTGTGGGTATATAGTACAACAGTTCTCACGCATGAAAGTTTATATTTATAGTAAATGGAGAACGTGTCAATATATTTTCTAAGTTGACAGAGACAATGAGCAAATAAGAAACAAGAGAGGAAGACATGAAAAGACATAACAATAAATGAGGTGTGCATCTGCACTTTTTTTGTTGTCTGTTCTTTTGACAGTTTTACATATGCATGCAGTACTCTGATAACTGCCCCCACACCCTCTCGTCACTCCATTCCACACCTACCCCTCTTTTCCTTAACGGTCCCTTTTTCAGATCAACAACTTGTGGGTTGGTTTTGTGACACATTCAGTCCAATCAGGGCATGTGTGAGACCACTAGCCTGAACAAGACATTTTAGCCTGGTGGGGTCATCAGTGGGTACAAAAGTCCAGGCTCTCCCTGACTCTATATGATCATATTTTTAAGGAATATCATAAACACATAATTAAGTTAGTGTTTTTTTTTTCAGGCAACTATAAATCCCAGGAAACTTTCACATTCTTCTTATACTTACATGGAAAAGTAATCAACTGTACTTACAAACCGTTAGTATTTATTTTCACATACATACCATGTAGGCTAGAATTCTTAGCAGTGGGATAGAAAGCAGCACCTTTGACCCCCACCATTCTAAGTCAAATGCTTCCTTCTTCAAGGTCACTGAACATAAAATATATCCAGTATGTACCATGTATTCACCTAAACAGAGTCTGTGATATTTTAAATTAAACAGAAACAGTCTAAGACAGCAATGTAAACCAGATCTCCATTTACTAATGTTGAGAGAATAAGAAAGTCTGACTGCCAACAACACAGGCTGCACACAACATGTATTGACATTTAATATGTTCAAATAGCATGCTGTGAAAATTCCTCCAGCAAAACCTAGTCCATTATCACAAACTATAACTAAGTATGACTAGCAACAAGGTCACTAAGAAGATACTAATTTTAAAGCTAGATATTTTTCAGATAGGCTATATAAATCTGTATAAAATATCATAACAAAATGCCATTACTTGTTAAAATGACAAAAATGCCTACTTCCTAAAAGGAGCCAATCACAGGACAAGATCATGAGAATTTTCAAAGGACTAGAGGCAATCACTGATCAGCATGCCTACAATGATGTCGTTAAAATTACTTCCAAAGCCTCATCCCAAACCATAGAAAGCATACAGCTGAATTCAGTCACTGGACTTCTGAGAAGTTTCATGTTTAGGGAGAAGCAGCCAATGTTAGCTGACTCAGTTTCCAGAAGGTTACTGTCACCTAGATAATGGAAAGAACTAGAGTAATGGAAACATCGAGCTCTGAGTAACCAGTTTGCGACAATTACGTTTTCAATACTCAGGTGTGAAGCCTAGTGACACTTTCTGCAAGCTCCACACCCCTCAGGCCTCACATTTGTGCATTCAACACCCACACACTCAACATACTGCTTGTGGGTGCTCACTAGTGAAACTCCAGCCCCGTGAATGAAACACATTTAAAACCTTACCTGGGTGCTAAATCTGCTTGAATGTGTTTTACAATCAACTAAAACACATGAGTACATTAATCTTAGCACTATTACAAGTAAAAACATGAATAAAAGATTGTCAGTGGCCTCACGGAACTCACTGGAACATATAAAAGGGATGCAAAATGGTTTGTAAAAACAGGCTTACTGGGGAAAGGTGCCTGTAAATCACTCTGTCCAATAAAGGCATGCTCTCACCTCTGCTGGTCAGTTCCAATGGTCATTAGCTACTCCTGGACTGTGGTCTGCTACACTCACCTATGTTACCATATGAATGCAGAGGATCTGTGTTTGTATTCTTTCTTTAAAGCTTCCAAAAGAAACCAGTTTTCAAAAGTAACCCCCACCAAAATTTAGCACAAAATGTAACTAGCACTAGGGGACATTATCTTGTGATTTGTTTGGCTTGTTTTTGTGTTTTCTTTGAGACAGGATCTTAAGCAGCCCAGGCTAGCTTCAAATTTCCAATCATCCTGACTCTACCTCGAGGTTGCTGAGATCACAGGCATATGCCACTATACCAGACAGAAAATACTAACTGGTGATAGAATCGATGATGTTAATACACAACAGATACTCAAAACCTAAAAGTGCGGGAAGAGAAAGGAGGACAGAGAGGCGTTATCTGAATACTAGATACTAGAACAGAGAAGCTAGTTCAAAACTTTGTTTGCTAGCATAGAAAGTCTTCCAACTTACCCTAATGAACACTTAAAACCATCCTGTGGTGCTGGCAGATACTTATTATATTGTGCTACAACACATATATTAGTAAGCAACAAACTAGCATCTACCAGTAGCCACATCACAGAGTAAGTAGCTTTGGACCAGCTGGAGGTTTCTAAAGTGTGGATGTGGGGAGTGAGAAGAATGTTTGGGAAGGGTGTATGAGAACCTGAGCCAGTCTTCTAGCTGTGGCACAATGTCAACCATTTGGTGTGTCCTTAAATTGCTTTGGCATGGCAGATCTGTAAATGATCTCTGATCTATACTCAACTGAAATGCATTCCAAAATAGAAGTTAAAGACGCCAGCCATTCAAGTTAAATATGGGGACTTCTCTTCTATAACTATGTCTTTAAAACTGTAGCCAAGGCCTTAAAAGCGAAAGTAAGCATACATAGTATCCACTGTGACAAATGTACATTTGTCTTCTCTTGAGGGTCTTGCTACAATATTAAAATATGTGACCTGAAGACATACGTATATACTAGTGTTTGATGAAATAAGTCTTCTAAAGATGAGAGTAATTTAAGCATATTTTAATTATTTTGAACAAAATGATTAGAAATATTTGGTCACACCTTGTCACGGGGTTTTGAATTTTACAGTATTACACTTTTGACTTGCCTTATCAGTTGAACAAAAGTACTTGAAATCACACGATTCTTACATTTGCTTTAGCTACAAATCCCTGCAGGACACTAAACTAAAATCTACTCATGAATGTTAGCAATAATTAGGGCCACGAATTAAGCCAAATACAAAGTGAATTCAAATGATCAAATGCTGTCACTTAAATGGTTCCAGTCTTCCCTTTGCTTAACATTTCTGAATGTGACTAAGTGTATTTCACTTTCCTAGTGTGCATTTAGCATTTTAATTCAAACAGAGATGAGACCAAGTGGCAAAGATTGACCATCTTGCACACTGGGGTCACACCTATCCCCAGTATTTTTTAATCACTGAAGATTTTCCACTCAATCTTCACCATCAATTAACAGCACTGTTGAAAGAGGAGAGTGACAGCTGTCAGAGACAAGCCTTCAAGTAAACAGACAGGGCTGCAGGATCCACAGCAACCGCCTCTACTGGGACAAAAGAAGGCCTCCGAGAGCTGTTCAGGGTGGACTACTTGCTGAAACTCTGAAACAGAGCCTGGGATTAAGCAAGTTCCTGTGACAAGTCGAATAAGGAGAAAGAATAACACCAACGCCCAAACCTGCGGGGATTGGGAGCCTTGACTTTAACTATTTGATGATGATAATCTCTGAGAAATGAAAACTAACTATAATCACCACAGGCTTTCAGAATACCAACAGTCGATCATCTCATCAATGTGTGCTAACTTAGAAAACTACTTGCTTCTCACTGAAAACTTTCTGAAGATGTTTGGAAGTTGCAGAATCAACACAGTTGTATTATTGTGTTATAAAAAAATGTCAATTTTAATATAGCTTTGGTTCTTTGCTTTGTTTTGTTTGAGGGAAGGGGATGAGACTGAATCTATGCAGCTCAGGTGAGCCTCAAATTAGCCCAGAATGGTCTGAACTTGTGATTCCCCGTCTCAGTCTTTGCAAGTAGTGGAGTTACAGATGTGTGGCTACTTTGCCCAGCTCTTAAGATAGCTTTTCATCTGCCATGGTATTAAACAAAGAAAACCTTGAAATGAATTCTCTCTTTGGATAATAAGCATTAAGTTAAACAATAGTGCAGTATATATTTTGAAGTATATTTTCTTCTGGAATGACAGCTCACAAGGTAGGAATGTCAGTCAACCAACTGAAGCCAAATGTAACGTTCTATGGGGAAAAAGCTGGACTCAGCAATCAAACCTCGATGAAGGGACACCCCTTTCTGGGTCTTAGTTTCTGCATCTGTTACATGAAAGATTCTACAGTACTAATCTCCAAGCTGCCATCCCAGGTCTCAAATTCCTTAACTCCACCAAACAATGAAAACAAAATACCTAAGGTACCTCTACACAACTGTAGATACAACTGTTTTCATTTCAGATTTGCTGTTTACTCCAATTCTGGCTTTCAAGGCCTCAAGAGACCACTGAAGACACACTTAATTTGCAGTTTTTATTCTCATAAAATTAAATATTATCAGTAACCTGTTTTTGTCCTTGAAAGACAGGCAAAAGGATTATATCCTCTGCTGTAAAGAAATATTGTATCTGCTATAAAAGGAACAACAGAACATCTTTGATTACATGTATTATCAAGTGACATTATTACATGACCCTGAGCACAGAAAACATCCTTAAGCCACTTTTCCTGACCAGTTAACACTGAGGCATGCTGGGCCTACAATCTTCTGGCCTTAACATGCCACAGAATTAAAGTGAGATGATGACTGTTGAAATTGATGTATGCTGACTTTGAAAAAAGATTAATAGAAAATAACACAAAATAAACTTTTCCCAAATGAGTTAGGACAAAGACCATATTTCACATTACATGACTGCTTGTTAACTGTTACTTTAAATAATAAAACAATGTATTAAGATGATATTAAAATAATGTATCTGTGTAGGGTAAAATAAAAGTAGGGCAGACCAACAGGGAATAGAGGGAAATATTAAGAAGAGGGCAGGCTGCATGGTTGTTCAGGGATTTTTTTTTCCAAAGCAAATCATCAGATAAAAGGTCATCTCCAAGCATACAAAATGGGATTAAAACATAACAAAATATAACAAGGCTCCCTGCATCCTGAGGCACCTCAATTCTTTCCTTAATAAGGGTCATAAAGCTGAACATGGTGCTGCTTCTGTATTTCAACCACGTTCTCTCAGTTAAAAACAAATGACTTGCAATGACTGAAATCACTATCATGCAAATTTTGATTTTCTGAACATTTTAATAAGCACAACTCCAGGATATACATCTCCTCTCAGAAACTATCAAAGTCTGTGCCACCAGGGAACTCGTCAAACATGATCCAGCCCCAGACACTGAGTCAGAATCCAGGTCTTTAGATGCTCGAGCTACTCACAGCCATATGCACTAACTTCCGCAGCACACTGTGCTGATTCTGACTTTCAAGGTTCAGCATGACGTCTCTCTATTTCTCCCCCAGCAAGAAGACCTCAGTGAGAGAACAGTCCTTTCTGAGTCTTAGTTTCTTCGCCTGTTAAGTGAAAAATTCTCCACTACTAATCTCCAATCTGCCTTTCCAAGTCATTGCCTCCTTCCTATCTAGTTCCTCATCTGAATCACCTAACACTAGTAGGTGTTTTTTACATATATATATATATATATATATATATGTATAAAACACCTCCACAGCACTCTAATATTTTTAAAAAAAAAAACATATAGTGGGTCTCAAAATACCGTGGGCTCTGTATGCCACCAGCAATGCCCTCCTGAAGTCTCCAGCTTCAGTTAATACAACTGAATCTAAGATCAGACCATGAACCTCCTGCTTTAGATATTCACATAGCTTGACTATCTCTTATCTAAAATACTTGGGTCCAGAATTATTCCTGGTTTCAGAGTCTTTCCGACTTGAGACCATTTCCCAAGACTTTCAGGCAAAAACTGCAGACAACAACAAAAACAGCACATGGCCTCAAATATCTGGACTTCAGAGCAATTTGTCTGAATTTTTAGATGAGGGAATGATCAACATGTACTACAAAGAAAAGAATAAAAACCAAAACAGAAGTGAGAACTCATGATTAGGCCATAAATATATAATTAAATAGAAATAGATGATTACAAAGGAACAGTTTGGAAGCACCTTATAAATATGCACTGAAACAAAAGGAAATTTTACTTGGCTTTCCTTTACAGAGCAATCCCTTATATAAAACACAACCTGCATTATCCGAACTCTGCTCACTACCACCTCTCTTAACAATCTATCTACACATCTACTTCATAAAGACAAATCTAGATTTTTAAGATGCCATGCAAAACAAAAAAACAAAACAAAACAAAAAGACAAAAACTCTTGGAATAAAAAAAATGTGGTACGTTCATCCAAGAGCTTGATCTGTGTGGATGGTCTCTCTGCTTTACTTTTCTGTCTTGTTTTTAACTATTACCGTAAGAATCTGGTCCTATCCTGATTTTATACCAACTTTACCCACACAGACAATTGGGTTAATATTTATTTGCTTCATTTTTAAATTAACTAACTACAGAATTTAGGGACTAAAGATGTAGCTCAAGGTTAGAACACTTGCCTAGCATCAATAAAGCCCCCAGCACTGACAAATTTCAATTAAAAATATTTAAGAGTTATGGGAAAATACAAGTGAGGAAATATTTAAGACATGGATATAAGGGATCTTAGTATAAAAATGAAAGAAATCCAAAAAGAAAATAGCTATAAATAAAAAGGGGTGTGTGTGTGAAATAAAGCAAATGCAACAAAATCAGGATTGTTATTCAACCTTTAATTAGTGCTCTACTACAAAATCTTATTTTAAATTCTCATTGGAACTCCAAGCGATAAATATTAAACCACCAGGCACACTAGAAAATACTTTTCAAAATAAAAATGGCGAAGACCGTTACCGTTAACGAATGGTAGTCATCAGTGAACAACGAAGTACACAGAAAATGTTTCTATCCACACAAGTCATTCCCAAATAAGAAGTATACAATGAAAGCTTGTGTTGTATTCTACATGACTGCTAATAAGGCATAGAGACATTAACACTCTTATGTCCTGGTTATCAACACGAACCCTCTTAGAAAAGGTGATTATGTGCCCACACCTCAGACTAGTCAGAATTCTAGGATTCCAGCCTCACAAAATAGCTCACCCCCAAAGAAGTACTTCCTATGAAGGTATTTATCTAGTCTATACCTGAGAAAAATTAAGAACAAATGTCTGGTAAATGAAGGTGAAGGATAAATGTTTTTAAATGTACACATAATACATTCCATAACAGCTATTTAAAGCCATTATCACGATAAGAGATGCAAAGGAAGAATTTATCTTTGTTTCATACACAATTTTGTATTTATCTGTAACATCACTATGTACATTGTAGAAAATTTTTAAAAAAAGATGTATTTTAGGAAACTAATATGAAAGGTTCAAAGTATGAGCAACATTACATTGTTATCTTAATTCCTTTTAATTCTCTATCTTTTCTCGTGAAGATGTGTTGCATTCACACTCGGAGTAAAAGGGAGCTACTTTTAAGGAAAATAAGCTCTCAAGGCAAGAACTATGTCAGACATGAAAGTCAAACTCAGGAGAGTTCCCGGCGGATAAGAAGAGATTATAAATGTTGTTTGTGCTTCCTGGAGCGCAGATACGGAATTCCCTTCTCAGCTTTGCATTTTAGCCACGAGATCCCAAGGCCGGGACTAGGTATTCTCTTGGAATCACTTCTGTCAAGTTGACAAAAGGAATTGAGAGACAGGGTTGAAAGATGTCAGGAGATATTCACTAATCCACACTGATGTCTAATACATGTAGCCTGCATGGTTGTCATATGTCATTCTCTGTCACGCAGAGGAGGTGAAAAGAAATAAAGAGTGCCACAGGGTATTGAGCATATGTTTCAGTAAGACACTCCCTTAGTAACAGGGAAGATAAATCAGGCTTCCAAGGCATACCAGGTCCTCATTAATAGTTATGTTCAATCATCCGTATTATTATTTCTCTGATATTGCAGCCCAACTATACGGTAGATTTTAAAATAAAAAATAAAAACCCACATGATTTCAAAAATAAAGAATGTGTCTCCTCAAACTGAAACAAATGAATGGCAAATAATTAACAGAATTAAAGGCCTGAAAAACTCCAGTGCTTTCAGCGCTTCCTGTGTTTTTCATTAAGCTACCTTTAATATATTATTGACTGTTGCCAATGTAACAGTAAAAGTGATGAAAGTCTCATTTGCATATAAAATCAATACTTCTAAAATGTACTTTACTTTGAGAAAATCATAACATGTATTTATAAATATTTGATGCAGATTTTTCCATCCAAAATTTAAAGCTTGAAAAGTACCTCATTGCCAAGAACACAGTGATAGTGAGTTTTCTGGGTCAGCTGTTGTGAGAGACACACTAATTTATGATACTCTTTCACCAGTCGTGAAAAGACCGCTTAGGGAATCACGAGACTACAGCTATCCATCCCTTTCCCACACCAGGGAAGTAAAAGACGACAGAACACAAAGTCAGAATTAAAAGTTAAAAAAAATTAGAACCCAGTTCTTGAATTTAGTCTCCAATTATAAAACAACGTACACTAGCAGCGAAAACCTGTAAACAAAATGACCTATATGGGGTTAGGAAGGGGCTACCGCTCGAGCAGCACCCACTGTGGGTGGCTCACAACAGCCTGGAACTCTGACAGTTCTGGCTTCTAGTGGCACCGGCAGCGACATGCAGAGCCCCCCTATATATAGACAGACAAACATATACCTAATTAAAAATAAAAGAAATCTGCCAGGCATAGTGGTGCACGCCTTTAACCCCAGCACTCGGGAGGCAGAGATACGATCTCTTAGTTGGTGGCCAGCTTATTCTACAGAGTGAGTTCCAGGACAACCAGGGCTATGTAGAAAAAACCGTCTCAAAAACGAAAAATAAAAATAAAATAAATCTTTTGAAAAATGACCTACGTATACTACAAAGAAACATTTCCAAAGCATGTGTGTATATCCTATTATTTTAATTTATGCAACTTTCACATTCAGAACAAATATATCTTCAGCTAGAAACCAAGTAATTCTATACTATGCATCATACTCAAATATGATGCTATCCTATACAATTTATAAGAGGCATTACATTTACATTTTTAAACCCTATTATACATCATTACCCATGGAGAAGGTTGCCACAGTCAAATTATGTTACACTTGCAAGGCACAATAAGGAATATTTAAGGTGTCCTAAGAGGAGAGGAAGTTAAGAGCTTGCTTTCTTAAAGAGTAAAATGGCATCAGTCTGCACTAAAAATATAAATACAAAAAAAAAAAGGAAATGCTTTGTTTTGAATGGATGCTAATTTACCCAATCTCCGAGTTTAAACAATGAGGTTACATTAGCTATGCAGCGAGCACAGGCCCAATTCCTATTAATTTAATGGGAGTTATGACTTCCATTAAGTTTAATAGGAGTCATACAGCCAAATCCCCATGTACCTTGCTGGAAATTCACGTCCTAGACATCAACTAATCAAACACACTGAAATGAACAAAAGTAGGCGATCTTGCGGGGCTCTGAAATCTAGTATGGCTTCTGTAAGTCAGCTAGCTCAGGAGGGCCGTATGCATTCCCAGGAAGAAAATGAAGAAGGTACCACTGTGAAGACACCAGCCCTAAGCCCAGGAGTGCCACTAAACCATGCTCACCCAGCTGCTAATTCTATCTTTGCAATTCAGTGTGAATATTTCTTTTCTCTTCTTAGTTCACTGCCAAAACAGGTTAAGTAAACAAAAAAAAAACAAAAAAACAAACCTTTCCCAGAGTCTATGGTTACACTCAATGAGCCTGACCACCAGGATTAAAAAATAAACATGAATAAATGAAATAAAATAATCTGAAAATGCAAACATAAATCCCAAGAAGGCAAATGGTTTTACCACCTTCTGAATCATAGTGAATAAAATCACATTTTTTTTTCAAAAGTAATTCTCAAAAACTTACAATCCAGGCTGGGACCATAAGTTAGTGATAGTGACTGCCTAGCCTATGTAAAGACCTGGTTATCACACTATTATCCAAAAGCTCCTGTTCCCTTCCCACTACTACAATTATGTCTTCGAGAATCACACCCTCCTGTGATGGGTGCAGACTGGCTGATTACAGGAAACCAGATAACAGCAGGCAGGGATGTTCCCTGATCCTGGGAGGCTGACGTGTTATGTGTGTGTACATGTGTGTACACAGGCTTATGTGGATGCATATTTATTATATGAATGTGGATGCAAGAAAAACGATTCTGGTGGCCTGAACTGTTTTACTCCCCCTTCAGTCCAGCAGTGCAGTACAATCACTTCATCTACCAAACTCAGACCGTTCTGAAAGAAATAGTTGTATACCAAGTAACCTTTCTAATTCATATCTAATTGCATCTCTGCCTTTGTTCCACAGCTACATATTAAAAATAGTAGTAAAACAGCATTAGTGAAAAAGTTATATGAAAATTGTGCCATTTCCAAACTGGCTTGATACTATTTCCAGTATGTTCTCAGATTTTTCCGGATTTCTATAAAAACGTGGATTTTGGTTTGCCATTTGCATCTGTTACGACATTTTTCTTGGAAATTGGGGTAAGCAACAATGTCCTCTGAGTTAATTAACTAGAATTCAGAGTTGTGAGGTCTAATGACACATTCATTGCATAAAGAACTCGGCCTAAAACTGACATTCCTGGCTTTGCTGAAGAACTGCCATTATTCGTAAGCTGTCACTCGAGTGAGTCTTCGTGGGTCTGACTTATGCTTGCCAGGGCTCCATTAGATGGCATAATTTAATTCTCTAGGACACAAAAATTCAATTTACTTTCCTACTTACTGATACATGATTCCACAGTGGGTTACTATGCTTATAAAACTTGGCCAAAATAATCAAAGCACACCAGGTTCTCAACAGAATCAACTTGTGAAAGGCAAGGTTAGCTCTATAGAAATATAAATCAATTATATGGAAAAATTTACAAAGCATTTCAAAGTATGGTCTCCATATTATCACTGTTTGTACAGAGACACTACATAATCTTCAAAATTGTATAGGAAACTCAAGAACAGAGCAGTGCATTGTTTTGGAAAAAAAAATCACATGGTAAACTGATGGACCAACAGAACACAAGCAGCTAAATTTTCATAGCATTAGTTTTATCATCTTAAAACATTTCAAATGAGTGCTGAATTTGCTTTTTGGTATGCACAGGAAGAGATGAGGGCATAGCTCAGTAACAGAGTACTCCCACAGCAAGCAAAGGTCCTGGGTTCTAGCCCAGCACTTAAAAAAAAAAAAACCTGGAAGATTTTGCACAAGAAATATGTCATAGTGATGAGATTTGTCTAAGCACTGAATAGATACCTCATAAACTTTGAGATACACCTCTCACATGGGTACTAATACAGAGCAAATTCAAAACCACGTTAAGCCTCCACACTTATCCAAAGGAAAAAGCACAGGAGAAATAAAAGCACTGAAAGATGTAGAGATGGCCCCCGAACTTCTGTGATGCACCAGGACGGTTGGAGGTTTTGCTTTTTTTATTTATTTTTTTTCTCCCTAATCTTTAGTGGTATGAAAGCTCTCACCTCTAGGTTTTACTGAAGGGTAGAGAACTGGCAAAACTGGTTCAATACTGGAATGACTCCAATCCTAGGTGGGCTTAGCAGGTGGATTTAGTCTGTGGCAAACCTTGAGGGGCAGCAATGCAAGGCCTGCTGAACCCCAATGCGTTCCTGAGTCTCCATTCCCAGCAAAGGAGCACGAGCCCCTGAATGAGAGGCCTGCTGTGGGCATCTCTCAATCTCAAGCACCCATTAAGGTTTAACGCCCAATAACGCGCACAGAGGGAGAAACCCCATTAGGTTTGTGAGTGCTTGTGAGTTCTTCGGAAATGGTACAAACATTTGTAGATTCATCTCTCATCACTCATCTCTGCAAAGGCAACAGTGCGGAGGTGACTACACATCCTCGGTAAGAGTGCTTGCTCTGTAATTTCAGGACATGAGTTCAAATCCCAGAATCCACATAAAAGCTAGGTGTGGCATTGTGAGGGCAGAGACAAATGGATTACTGGGGCTGAATGACACCAGCCAACTCCAAGTTCAGTTAAACATCTTCTATCTAGGGAATGAGTCCTCAGTGTATGACAGAACAGGGTTACCTACATCATCTTTTGGCCTCCATACACCTGAAAAACCACATGCCCCAGCACACAAATATGTACACACACACAAAGACACACAGACACACAGACACACAGACACAGACACACACACACAGACACAGACACACACACACACACACACACACACACACACTTTTAATTGAAAAAAGTAAACTTAGTTAAAAAGGGGAGGGAGGGAGGGAGAGAGAGAGAAAGAGAGAGAAAGAGAGAAATCATGTAAGCAGCAGCTTAATGGCTGAGAATTAAATTTCTATCTTCTGTCCCATGCCCTTTACACCTAACTTTGATTGGTTTCTCAACAGGTGTTCACAGGTCATTATCTGGCTTCTGGTAATAAAGGCGGACAGTGTCACGCACAACTCTTCCAAGACAACCTCATGTTCCGCCACGGGACTTCCTAGCAGTGTGCGCTCACTGTGGCTCCTCTTAAAGGCGGCAGTATGAGTCCCTCCCTGGCTCTTTTCTTGACAGTAGGAGGGAATTCTTTCAAAAGCAACATGTCCCTGGCCTGATGGGGCAAAAATGAAATTTCTCTTAAGAGCGGATATGAATCCTGACCTGAGAGGTGACACACGAAATAAAACCACAGCATCTCATGAAAAAGCCTCTGCACACGGCCCCCCATGGAGTGAAGCGACTGTGCTGGCAAAGTGGTCTCTATCTTGATTGGAAAATTTTTCATTATTGGACTAATGAGCCATTGGTCCACACCTGGAATCTTTTTCAATGTATAAAAACACTCAAATATAACAGCAGGAATTCAGACAGTGTTTTCCAAAAAAAGCAGATGCAAAATTATAGACCATACATATGATTTTCACAGCAATCCATGCCTGAGATTCATATTATTAAAACTCAGTTTCTGCCTGTTTATCATTATAGTACTAGTTATTCAGACATATTATACTTTTAGATTTCCCATCGTCAATTCTAAAGCAAATAACTATGTTGTCTTCAAATTAAGTATTAGCCTGTGTGTAACTTTCGAGTGAATATGTATGTTCCAAATACAGAAATATTTTCAAATAATCTGGAATATGTTAATCATTTAAATTATATTAAGTTTTATTCATTAGTCAGATGTAGGAAACAGGGAGAGCAGGCAGAAAAATAAAACACAACTTTAAAATAAGAAAACAAGTAGTTTAAACAAACTCCTTCCGACAAAATGAAAATGCTTAATTTGTCCAAGTTCCTCACAAAGACAATGGACAATGGCTGCTCCACACTTGAAAATGTGCCTTTCCCCTGTCACTTTATTACTATGTTAAAACTGGAACATTGTAAAGTACTAATAAAAACAATTTTATAAGTCCAGTGCTTTATTCTACTGAGACTAAAAGAATCCATTGTATATGCAAGTATTTCTAAAAGTATTTTTAAGTTAATATATTTTCTTGTTAAGTTTAAATATTGTCATGATCTACTAGGTACAACATTGTCACACATTACCTATGTGTTCACTTCAGGCCTGATCTAAAAAGCACCTGCATGACCATTTATTTTTATGTGACTAATACTGAAGACCATAAATAATGGGTATCAGAAAAATCCATTTAGAAATTAATAAATGATAGCTCTCGTTATTTAGAATAAAAAATCTGTAAGTGTACATTAAGTTCTTTGAAAATTATGTCTGTTTTAAAAAACTTTACTCACAATTATTTATAAATTTAAACATTTTGTAAGGAATGGGGTTATAGCTCAGTCTCAGAAATTCTGTGTCATTCTTGAAAATAGGGAAAGTTGATTGATATCTTTCTGAAAATTTTCACACTGTAAAGTGTGGATACATATTCATAAATAAGATACATTTTATTCCAGATGTTGCAGAAATATGACTTAGAAGCAAATTAATAACTAAAACAGGGTTTAAAAAAAAACTAAAGTGAAAAAAGTCGTAACAAAAGAATTCAAGTTTTCTGAAATAAAGGCAACCAATACATGTAAAATACGTGCCAAAGGACTGCTGAAAATTATTGTATTCTGTAAATTTACAATGATATCAAATAAGGCATCTAGAATTTTCTATACCAGAAAACAGTGTAAGGAAAATAATTTAGCCACTACAAAATGAATTCAACACTTACTTTTAAAATAACAAAATAAGATTGTAGCCACTTTAACACAAAGAAGATTACATCCTTCATGTTCTCTTGGGTTTCAGAAAGAAAATGTGAACTGTGTCTTACCTTCTGTATTCGGTGAGAAACTGATTATAATGATAAACCACAGACTTCGCATTCTGCAACCAGAAGACACCATTATTGATCCCTTTAAATATTTTCTTTGTATTCCTTAATGAATCTAGTTATAAATGCCCAGCTTCATCGAACCCAGCAGTCTGCATCATTGATCTTCATATCTGAAAAAACAAACAAATCCATCACTTACTTTAAGACTCTGGTATGTCGTCACTGCAAATGCAGAAGTAACAACCCTCTGCCCTTCCCTCCATTTCGTAAGTATACAATACATTCTGATTGCATATCCAGGAAGGTAACTGCTCCTACACATATAGTATCTGAGGCATTCTGAAAAAAAGAAGCTCCCCCAAATGCATAGACAATCATATTCATAAGTAAGTATATATATTTTTTCTAGTAATGATGCTCTCTTAGGAAATCATGAACGCTTAAAAAAATCACTTGAGATAATACATCCATCTCTCCATGACATTAACCTTTTGATCATAGAAGTAGCTTTAGAATATATAACACCTCTAAATAAATGTATAAAAACATGCACATTTATCGATCATAGTAAAGGCAATATAATTTAATATTTTCCTCAGTTGTCTTGCAAGATAGACTGCAGATCTGATGAGCTCATTTTTTTAAATGAAGGTAAATAGTTGTTAACATATGGGTGTATGTTCATTTACAGCACATGCACTTAAAATACCATCTTCAACCATTA
>CABHPQ010143218.1:9748-34433 GCA_902168405.1 Peromyscus aztecus | reverse complement strand
AGAAATTCTTTGTGTGTCCCTTGAATCATAAAGGAGCACTGTTAATTTAAACTGAGTGAATCAAAATGATGAAAGTCCTGGTACAATTAAGTCATTACTTCCTTACAGTACAAGCTAATGATTAATTTATTGATAGCACAGGTGTAAAAGAATCCCCAAAATCAACTTCCCTGTGACTCTAAAAATGTAAAGACACAACACAGCTGTGACTTTGGATTTGTTACTTAACATAAAAAATGAGAATGGTTTCTGTTTTCCAACCTGTGTACATATTCAGGAATATTTATGCAGTTTTTCAAAATTATTTATATGCTTTTCACATGAATATATTTTAAACTAAGTTGATTCTTGAGGGAGTCCCTGCAGGTGTCAAATCAGGCAGTGAACGGCAAAGAGATAAATATGAAAACCCGATTCAGATTGACTTCATCAAGTTGGACCAGACTATCAGGAATCTAATGTCAGGCAGTTCATTGTCAGTGTATTTAAAGCATAGTACAATCTGGGGAAAGGTTTCCAGGCAATAGTCATTCCAGTTCCAGGTGCACAATAAAGTTTGAGATGTGGCTACCTAGAAACTCCTTTACAAAGTTCATGTGACCATGAAGGTGGGTTCTATAGCTAAAGGCCCTAGAATTTAGTGTGGTCTCTGACCTATAGCATAGAGCTTAGCAGGCTATAAAATACATGTGACATCTCTCTTAAGAAAGGTCATGGTCTAGGGAGGGAAGAGTCTGGGATAATCATCCTGGAGAATTTGGATGAGGTCTGCTTCTAGAGCTAAAGGTATGTGAGATCTGCCTCCACAGCTAGCAAAATGGTCACAGAATACTAACATAATCCACTCTCAGTCTTCTGGGCAGGAAAACAGGTATTTTTTATCTCCTCCATCAAAAAGAAGCCACTGTGTTTTTAACATCCCTGATTTCCCTAGAAATCTCTGGGCACAAGGACCTTTGTGTCCCCAACAGATTCTGTAGTTTTCACTAAGATTCTGTTATAGGACATTCTGTGATTCATAGTTTTAAAGTACTTGCTGGATGTTATTCCAATGACAGTCAACACCATACTTAATGTAACTTCTGCTCTACAGAAACTGTTCCCAGCTACCCGTTGTCTTCTCTATGTGGGTAATTCTCTCACCTACATTTCTAGTCCAGTTTTCCCAGCAGATGTTCAGATCTTCAGTTCTATCTCCAAATTCGGTCTTTGCACAGAAGTGGCTTGATGAACTCAAGTTCAACAACAACCCCATGAGAAGGTATTAGAGAAAACACATAGTGTTCAAAGATCAGAATCCTATGATTTTCAATATTTGGGGCAGGGCAGGGACTTCACATCACTGGTTGGATTTGGGTGCATTTCAATAACACTTTAAGGTCTGGTTTTCTCTGTGTCTTTAATGATAACTGCTTTCTGTATTTTAACCTAAGGTGGTTTGAAAATATTTCCATTCTAACTTGTGTATTTTCCTAGATCTGAAATTATTTTCTATCTCTGTATATTCTAAGGAGGCTTTAAGTGTTAATACATACTGGTTTTCATATTTCTGTGATTGATTGATACAATTACTGACAAAATGCCTGTAATTACTGACCTTGAAAACAGGTTTTTAAATACAGAGTAGTTTGCATGGCCAGGATTGATAGATTTGTTGATCATGACCCCTGGCAAATGCTTCCTAGGATCTCAGAGAAAAAATTAAAATTGTATATTAGAGGTATTAGTAGAATTCATTGGTATATCATGTGCTTAGCACAGAAGATTTGGACTTATAAGAAAAGAGAAAGGGGGGGGGAGATTAGTTTTGACTTATAGACCCATATTTCATTTAGTAATATTCATATTGGCCATTATGATACATATAATAAAGCACAAACAAAAAGTGTTGATAAGTGTATAAAAATATATGACAACAAGAAGAAGGTCTTAACTAATGCCAATCTTTTTTTTTTTTTTTTTTTGGTTTTTTGAGACAGGGTTTCTCTGTGTAGCTTTGCGCCTTTCCTGGAGCTCACTTGGTAGCCCAGGCTGGCCTCGAACTCACAGAGATCCGCTTGCCTCTGCCTCCCGAGTGCTGGGATTAAAGGCGTGTGCCACCAACGCCCGGCGACTAATGCCAATTTTAATAAAAGCTAATTATTTAAATAAGACTCAAATGCATTCTTGTCAACAGCTTAAAAACTTTCAAAAGCTATATAATGCAAGCTGTACCCCAGAGAAGCCGCAGACACTAATATGAGACTGAAGCAGAAATTCAGTGAGTCCCTGCACCATTCTTCAAGTATGAAGCTCTAAGAAAAAAAAAAAAAAAAAGGTTAATTGTCTTGTTTTGTTTTTAAAGATCTATTCCAAATGTGTCCCTTCTAAATACCCTCCATTGTTCCTATTAGTCAGATAGTACATTTTGTCCTTTGAAGACAAACGAAGAACTTAATTTTTATGGCATCTACTGTACATAAGTCACTATGTAAGTATATTCTCCATTTTAGAAGCGTAAGTTCTTTCACTCTCTAGGGATATGGTTTGTGGAAGAGATATTTGAATTAGCTTTCCTATGATTAAAAGTCTGGGATAAATAATTTATTAAAAGGAAAGATTTATTTGTGCTTACCATTTAGAAGTTCCATTCCATGGCCATGTAATGCTGTTGCTTTGGATTCCTAGCAAAAGTGACATATCACAACGGAGCGAGAAGAAAGCCACATATCTCTTATTCAGAAAGAGAAGAGAAATAAGTAGGAACAGAAAGAAAACACGGACCCACAATGCTCTTAGAAATCATGTCTCTCACCAACAGTGGAGGAGTGTTCTTGCTCCACATCCTCTCCAACATAACCTGTCATCAGTGTTTTTGCTCTTAGCCATTCTGACAGGTGTGCGATGGTATCTCAGAGTCGAGTTTGTATTTCCCTGATGACTAAGGATGTTGAGCAATTCCTTAAAGGTTTTTCAGCCATTTGGGATTCTTCTGTTGAGAATTCTCTGTTTAGATCTGTAGCCCATTTTTTAATTGGATTATTCAGTATTTTGCTGTCTAGTTTCTTGAGTTCTTTATATATTTTTGGATATCAGCCATCTGTCAAATGTGGGGTTGGTGAAGATCTTTTCCCATTGCTCTCAGTGTCTGTACTGCTGGTGTTATATTTAGGAAGCGGTCTTCTGTGCCAATGCATTCTAGGTTACTTCCTACTTTCTCCTCTATCAGGTTCAGTATAGCTGGATTTATGTTGAGGTCTTTGATCTACTTGGATTTGAGTTTTTTGCATAATGATAGATATGGATCTATTTGCAATCTTGTGCATATTGACATCCAGTTATGCCAGTATCATTTGTTGAAGGTTTTTCTTTTTTCCATTGTACAGTTTTTGCTTCTTTGTCAAATATCAGGTGTTCATAGGTGTGTGGATTAGTGTCAGGATCTTTAGTTTGATTCCATTGGTCCACATGTCAGTTTTTATGCCAATACCAAGCTGTTTTTATTACTATAGCTCTATAGTAGAGTTTGAAGTCAGGGATGGTGATACCTCCAGAAGTTGCTTTATTGTAAAGGATTGTTTCAGATATCCTAGGATTTCTGTTTTTCCATGTGAAGTTGAGTATTGTTCTTTCATGCTCTGTGAAGAAATGTGTTGGGATTTTGATAGGGATTGCATTGAATCTGTAGACGGCGTTTGGTAAGATTGTCATTTTTAGTATGTTGGTTGGTGGGAGTGCAAACTTGTACAGCCACTTTGGAAATCAATATGGTGACTTCTCAGAAAATTGGGAATCAATCTACCTCAAGACCCAATGATATCACTCTTGGATACAACTCACAACTCCAGAGAAGCTAGGAAACAAGGAGGACCCTAAAAGGGACATATGGGTCACATTGGGAAGGGGAAACAGAGGAAATCTCCATGAGTAAACTGGGAGTGGGGGTGCAATAGAAGGGAGGGGATGGGGGATGAGAACATGGGGGAATGGGATGGTCCAGCTGGAACAGGGATGGAGTGCAAGAGCAATAAAAAACATATCTTGACAGAGGGATACATTATGGGGTAAGGGAGAAACTTGGTGCTAGGGAAATTCCCAGGAATCCACAAGGACAACCCCAGATTAGACTACTAGCAATAGTGGTGAGAGTGCTTGACCTGGGCTTCGCTGGTATTCAGACTGGTGACTACCATAACTGTCATCATAGAGCCTTCATTCAGTAACTAATGGAAGCAGATGCAGAGATCCACAACCAAGCACCAGGCCAAGCTCCAGGAGTCCAGTTGAAGAGAGGGAAGAGGGATTCTATGAGCAAGCGGGGGTCCAGATCATGATGGGGAAATCTACAGAGAAAATGGAACCGATCCCATAGGAACTCATGAACTTTGGCCCGACAGCAGTGGAACCTACATGGGACCAAACTAGACTGCATATGGAAAACAGTTGTGTAGCGTGGTCTGTTTGACGGGCCCCTGGCAGTGTTACCAGGATCTAACCCTGGTGCATGAGCTGGCTTTCTGGATCCCATTACCTATGGTCAAACACCTTGATCATCCTTAATGCAGGGGGTAGGGTCTTGGCCTGCCTCAATTGGATGTACCAGGCTTTACTGTCCCCGCTTGGGAGAACTTACCCTTTTGGAGGAGGGGACGAGGGGTGGGTGGGTGGGGGGTTAGGTGGGGTTGGGAGGATCAGGAGGAGGGATGAGAGAAGGATCTATGGTGGGTATGTAAAATGAATTAAATTTTTTTTAAATAAAAAAAAAGAAATCATGTCTCAGGCAGGCAGTGGTGGTGCACACCTTTAATCCCAGCACAACTTTAATCCCAGCAGAAGCAGGCAGATCTCTGAGTTTGAGGCCAGCCTGGTCTACAGGGTGAGTTCCCGAACAGCCAGGGCTACTCAGAGAAACTGTATCTCAAAAAACAAACAAACAAACAAAGTCTTGTCTCCAAAGGCATAAGGAATTACCAACGGTTACATAAGCTCCCAGTAACACTACATTGGGGACAAAACTTTTAACATACAGCTCTTTAGAGGGCATGTTTTGAAATCATAGCTGTATTAAAACATGGTAAATATTCAAGTTAGTTGAGTCAGGTCTGCTTGCACAGACATGGTTTCCTGCAGCCTTCCTCCCCTCTCTTGCTTTCAGTATCAGATATTAGAGATTAAGACACACTTATGTCCTCACATAAGCTAGACAAATGCTCTACCTCTAAAGTTTATCCCTTTTTCCTTTTCTATTCAATTAAGTATGCGAATATCCATCAGTGCCATTATCTAAAATGACTATCATTAATGAAACAATGGAGAAGACTACTCTATGGAATATAGCCAAGGAACAGCAGTGTGGAAGATGTTATTTATTATTGGCCCAAAAATCACAAGTCATGATGATGTTTCAGCATGCTATCTCTACTCTATAGATACCGTGATTGTTGCCACGAGTGTATCGGAAACTCCACATGAGTTTCTGCCTACACCATATTCGAACCATAAATCTGAGACATTGCACAGTTCCAGCAAGATCAACTTCATGAGACTATTTTTGGGGACTAATGAAAAATTAAGAGAAAGGGTAACTTTTGAATAATATAGAACAGATGGAATCAATTGCTCATTATGCCATATATTTCTTTTTTTTTTTTTTTTGGTTTTTTGAGACAGGGTTTCTCTTTTCTCTGTGTAGTTTTGGTGCCTGTCCTAGCTCTCGCTCTGTAAACCAGACTGGTCTCGAACTCACAGAGATCCACCTGGCTCTGCCTCCTGAGGGCTGGGATTAAAGGCATGCACCACTGCCACCAGGCCTTAGCTTGGGGTTCTTAATCAGAGTCCTCAAAGTAATATATGAGGCCCATAACAAAAATTTTGTACAAAAGCCATTTTTTTTTTCAAATACTGTGAAAGCCTGACAATGCAGTAGGTCTTGTTCTCTGGAAGTCAGTCACCCTATCTCTCCTATACAACACCCAGTCCATCCCTTCTCTGTCAAGACAGTCTGCAGATTCTGGAATATTTAACTGAAGCACATTACCAAGCCCAGCCTTGAGTCTTGTTTTCTACAGGGAGTTTATCATCACCCAATTATCATCTGATTGATATGCATTTTATGTGTTTTCATCTTCCACTGGACAAGTCTTTTCCATAGCCCTAAAGAGAATAAGGACATTGTGAATGGCTACACATCAGTTCTTTTTGCTTCTTTTTTAGTATTTTGTTTGCTATAATCAAGAAATGGAACACTGACATATAGGAAATAAATACTTGTATACTAATGAATTGTAGATGCAACCGTCTTGTTAAATAAGAAACACAGAGCCAATTGCAGAGTTAAAAAGCCCAAGAGGTCAGAGCAAAAGCTAAGAGCTAAAAACCTTACCCTTCACTGCCGCTGCTGTCCTCCTCTGCCAGAGTGCTACTTCTTGTGTATCTGTCTTTATATAGACTTTCTCTTCTGCCTTCTCATTGGTTGTAAACCCAACCACATGACCTCCTCGTCACTGCCCATCTATACAGACCTCTAGGTCTTCTATGGTTGGTATTGAGATTAAAGGCGTGTGTCTCCATGCTGGCTATATCCTTTAACACACAGAGATCTGCCTGGCTCTGCCTCCCAAGTGCTGGGATTAAAGGCATGTGCCACCACCACCACCACCCGGCTTCTGCTATGGCTTGCTAATAGCTCTGACCCCCAGGCAACTTTATTTATTAACATACAAATAAAATCACATTTCAGTTCAAATAAAATATCACCATAATGAATTATTTAGTTAATTGTGTTAATTATTCAATAAGCAAAAGAATCATCTTTTTTTATCAAATTTATGTTTGAATAAATCATTGTTTGGGAATAAAACAAAACTAAAGTGGTATTCCTCCTTTTGCACCCCTCTTACTCCAGGGAATTCTTTCTCACTTTATTTTTAAAATTTACATTATGTTCTGCTTAAAAGGAAGTGATGAAACAACAAAAGAGCACTATGAAGATTTCGGCCACAAATTTATATATATATCTTCCTCTCCTTAAGGAGAATAGGATACCTTTTTTTTTTTTTTTTGGCCTGGGAATAGAGTAGGGACATCTCTCAGCTGAAGCCTTGGTATCTTTTTATTATTATTTATATTGGGAACTCCCCTAGCTTGTGGAATGATGAGTACATTTTATGAAAGCTTGATAATTTGGGAGGTAGTTTTGCAAACTTCAAATGCACAGAGGACTTAGAATGTTTGAGTCCTTTATGTCACTGTTATGGCTCCTTCATGGCACTATTGCAAGTGGTAGGAGAGCTGGGGACCCAGGCGATTTACTTGGAAATTGAGCCACTCCTTAACGTGATTTTTGAACAGCCGAGTTGAAGGTAATATTTTCTTTGTCTTACTTCGTTATTTTAACATTCATGAGAGTATCAAACCACTTTTTTATTGGATTTAAGGCCCACCCCATGAGATGGAGCCCATACCTGACACTGTTAAAGTGGCCAAGAACTTGAGACTAGATAGGTCATGAGCTCCAGGTGGAAAATTGCTACTATCATTCTGCTAAATAAACATGAATATAAAATAGCTATTAATGACATATTGCTATATGCATACATCAGCTCATCAGGCAACCCTTACCATAGAAGTTTATTGCAGTAGATGATAATTAGCACAGAGAAACACAATGGACAACGTGCAACAAGAGAGAGACTTTGGAGCATTTAGCCCTAAATGGGATGTCTTTCTCAAAACCTTTCCCTCAAGGCTCAGAGATGTACGCAGAAGAGGAGGCAGAAAAAGTGCAACAGCCAGAAATGATGGATTATGGCATCTTCTAGACACAACAATGCTGATATTGAACTCACAGAGACTGTGACAACATGCACAAAAGCTATACAGGTTCAAGCCAGACAAAATCCCAACATGAAGAGTAAGAAATTGGTACAAAGTTCCACATCCAATCACGATGCTGCTTGGTAATTGTTATCTACTGGGAAAGGGAAAATCAGTCTTCTCCAATGAAATAACACAGTGTATATAAACCAAACTCTAGAGCCGACTCCCAAGTTCAGAGTACTCAGGTTGTCAGCACAAGGAGACTTCCTGATTTTTTAATGTTTTTGTTTTGTTGTCTTTTTTGTTTGTTTGTTTCAATTATTCTGTTGGTTTTTTTTTTCTTTTTGAGAGAAAGAGAGAGAAGTACATGCGTTGTGTGGGTAGGATGATGGGGAGACTCTAGAGGTTGGGGAATGGTAGAAAATATTATATAAATAGAATATATGAAAGTTTTTAATGAAATCCAATAAATTAATAATTTTTACAAAGGTTTCACCTCATATTTATGCCATATTGATCTGTGGTGGCTGAATTCCCTGAAGCTATAATCATACAATTATAAGTTCCACCTGAGACTACTATAAATGTAAGATGGACAGTTTGGGATTGACTAGGAAATCATACCTACTGTATCTATACCCCAGGGTAACTCAGACTAGAGGCTTTCTTGAGGAATAAAGAATCTCTACTTAACGTTGTGCCTCAGATGATGAAGGTTTCCCTTAAATTGGAACATGTTCTGAGACATTTGCTATAGACTCACAAATTGCAACCTCCTAAGATGCTTGACAAAATCTTTATGACTGATGGGTTATGATAGATAACACATTAGAAGTGTTTAGAACTGTTGTGCACTGTTTAGTGAAATTTGCCATTTGTCTTTGAAACTATTTGTCTTTTGTTGCTGAGCAGACATGGAAATAAAATAACTTCTAAAATATTACCTTTAAAAATTAAATGTACTTTAATAATTAGGAAAAATTGTTTTTCAAATAAATCCTTGGTGAGATTAACTCTCTCGGGGTTCTAACACTTCACAAGCATTCTGATGTTCTTCAATCCTTCTGTGTACTGCAAACAATCTTTACACATAAATAGCATTTTTAAATTTTAAACAGTTTTTTAAAGATTTTAATTATCTGTAGTTTGGGTGTATTTTGTCTGCACATATGTAACTTCACTATGTGCACTCAGTGTCTGTGGAGTTCAGAAGAGGGAGTGGAATCCTCTGGAACTGGAGTCACAGATGATTCTGAGCTACCACTTTGGTGCTGGGAACAGAACACAGATTGTCCGTAAGAGCAGCAAGTGCTCTTTTCCACTGAGCTATCTGTCCAACCACTTAAATATCTTAATATATATAAAATTTTCTTTATCATCTCACTATTATCACAGGTGTATGTTTTATTTAACAACTATGTTCATCTTAGAAAGGTTCTCAATGAGTTCAAAAATAGTGATGTTAACACACAATATTTAAATATAAATATCTCTGCTCAAGACAATCTGGTGTACTGAAGAATGGATCACAATATTTTTTGGCATATATTTGTTGATCAAATTATGTTTTTAAAATTCCAATCTTGTGTTTTATTTATGGGTTAAGTGTGTGTGTGTGTGTGTGTGTGTGTGTGTGTGTGTGTGTGTGTGTGTAGGTATGAGCAGATGAGTCCAGGTCCCCACAGTAGCAGGAAGAGTTCTTCAGACCCTGTGTAGCTGGAATTACAGGAGGTTGTGAGATGCCTGATGATAGTGCTGGAAATAAAACTCAGATCATCTTCAAAAACACTATGTTCTCCTAACCATTTGAACCATGTCACCAGCCCCCCAAATGACATTTCCCTTCACCTGCGTTAGATACTAGGAGCAGAGTCATCTATATACTACCTTTGTTTCCTTTCCCTCTCCTATTCCTTGTCCTTTTCCTTATTTAGAATGGTGAGTAGATAGGAAATCCCAAGGGAAAGCTCTCCTGCGGATTTTAACAAGCTTCCATACACTCTTTCTTTCTCTGAAAAACTAGTTTATGTAATATATGTAAAAGGCGCTGAAGAATGTAGGTGGCGCACGCCTTTAATCCCAGCACTCAGGAGGCAGAGGCAGGCGGATCTCTGTGAGTTCGAGGCCAGCCTGGGCTACTAAGTGAGTTCCAGGACAGCCAGGGCTACACAGAGAAACCCTGTCTCAAAAAAACAAAAACAAAAACAACAAAGAAAGAAAGAAAAGAATGTCAGTGGCTGAGGTAAATAGAAAACATGTAGTGAGTGTTCACTGTTGTATTACAACTTTACCTTTATTTGTACGTCTCAAAAGGTAGACTATTGCCTTGAATTCCCAATTCATCCTCAAAAGACTTTTTGTCATTATTCTATGATTTTGGAACAAGAGATTCAGTAAACACAATCTTCCCTGATAAATCCTGATACCTCCTTACACTAGATGGCCTCAATAAGTGGAATTCAGGAAAGAAAACTTTCCAACTTGGGGTAAAATTGATATCACATCAATTATACCTGTACTTTTGGTGTATTTTGTCTCCCCCAGAGTGCTGGGATTAAGACTAGAATACAACAGCAACAACATTGCTTTTCATTTTTCTCTTTCCACCTGCATTTAATGAAAACATAAAACTAATTCATTAATCCAAACTACCTGGGGATCCAAATTGTAGTTTGAAAACATATGACAGAATGCTTTTCCATTCATGGTAGGAAGAAAATAAAAGCATTAAAATGACTACCTCAGATAACTGTCTAAATTAATTCAGGCTGGGATTATAAGAAAACTACAAAGGAAATTGTGGATTTTAGTCACAAGTAGAGTTAATGTAACATTCAATATCGATAGTGTCTCAGTGTCATTTAATAAGGTGGAACATTGTTAATTTCATTTTGAATGGACTCCCTGTGGTGAGTGAACAAACAAAAGTCATAAAGCTCCATCGGAATCCGTGGATCACAATTTAGATTCTATTAATTGACATTTGTGATATATTTTAGTTGTTTTTAAAACCGCCTTCCATTCAACATTAACCACACACTACTAGATGTCATGGTGGGATGTCAATTATTTTATGATTGAATTAATATGGAGAAGAATCAGTTTGTAACATATTAAGAAATATCACTGATTAAGAGGTTCAGATCCACTTATTGTAGGGAGCCTCAAAGTTTGTGAGTTTAAGAGTCTAAGCAAGATGCCATTAATTGAATGTGACATGCTGTTCTTTACATCATCTGTTTGGAAAATGATTTAATGACTAAAATTAGTTTAGCTTCCATGTTTAAGTGGGAACATGGTCGTGCTATAGAATTAAGAAGGGAATTATTTTGCTAGTTTATTCTGACAGGCAAAGTGGCTATAAGGTAGCAAATTCTACTTTGGCTCACTTGTTTCTGCATGGCATTTTCAAAGGCTTTCCAGATAGGGAAACTAATCTTTCTAAAATAGTTGAACAATCTTGGTAAAAGGCAGTATATATAGTATACTATGTTAGAGTATGGAGGTAGAATCTTCTTATAAGCATTCATAAACCATTATCCAGTTTTGATGTGACATCAATTTTACCCCAAGTTGGAAAGTTTTCTTTCCTGGATTCCACTTATTGGGGCCCCCTGAAGTAAACAACATGGAAATGCAGTCTGTGTTTTTCCTTTTGTATTAATAAGAGTATGTGGTGATGCAATTGTATGAAAGTATCTTCCTTTCTAAGAGACTGGAACTTTTGCTGGACCTCACAGCTGAGTTAATAATATACCTTGAGGTCATTTAAGACAAAACCTGATATCCTGCTGTACACTCGGCCTATTTGTTTTACCAGTATTTTAGAGAATAATATAACAACCAGTCTTACTTGCCTTGGACTTCCCATGTAACCAGCTTTTACTACTCAAGCTAATGAATAGTTGTAAATCTTAATAATGTACTCTTTCATGCCCCTGACTCAGAAAGCAGTGTGTTATGATAACCATTGACTGAAAACAGAAATCATATCAAATTGGCCTCTATAACAAATACAAGCCATAAACATTGAAAACAACATGGAGGTATTGTTCAGTAAGGTATTCATTTTTGCAGTCCTGAGTGTTTGGGGGTTTATTAGAGTACATAATATAATCCCTTGAAAAAATTCTGTTAATTTTTTTTCACTAGAAAAAAAATTAAGGTAGCCCTCATTCCTTGCCTAGGTAATTCTCTATGTGCTATTCAGTAAACAGAGAGCAGAAGCCCTTCGTAACACGAATCTTAGATTATCTTATTAATGACAAACCTGGTGCCAGATATTGGGTGAAAGCTGAAAGATCAGAGAAACAGAACAAGCCACATCAATCTCACCTTACCAACTCCTCAGCCTCCAAAGCGAGACTTCCTGTTTACTCACGCCTTATATACCTTTCTGTGCCCTGCCATCTTACTTAACTTCCTAGTGCTGGAATTAAAGGCACACATGCTTCCCAAATACTTGGTAGCAAAGGCATGAGATCTCAAGTGCTGGGATTAAAGGCGTGTGCTACCACTCCTGGCTCTGTTTCCAGTGTGGCCTTGAACACATAGAGATCCAAACAGATCTCTGCCTCCCGGTGATAGGCTTAAGGGTGTGTGCCACCACTGTCTTGTCTGTATGTCTAATCTAGGGGCTGGCTGTCCTCTGATCCCCAGATAAGTTTATTAGGATACACAATATATTGGGGTACACAACATATCACCACAGCCCTTTTTTATGGAGACACACACACACACACACACACACACACACACGCACGCACGCACACATGTACAGACATGCACATGTGCAAAATAGAGACAGATAAAACACATCATTTAAACCCAAAATGACAAAGTACAGACAAGAAGAAGACACAGGGAGAGAAGTTGAGAATTCAAACTTGGGCTTGCTTTTGGTTGGATCAATCTGAGGGGAAGCACTGAATTTTCAATTTCAATGCAACACCTATGAATTTGGTTACCTCTGAGGCTGTCTCTAATGCATTTAACCCACACAAGGGACCAGAGTAAAAGGTGAAAAACAAATGGAAGGTTCACAGACCACAGAATATCAAGCCAAAAAGAAATGCCTAAAAGGGGAGGTGGAAGAAGAAATGAAAAATACTTTTCCTAGGAAACAAGATAAAATTTAAACTAAGTAAAAACTAGCTTGAAGATGGATGCTTTGGTCACCATAGGGTGACAAGGTTCTCCAGATAACTGATCCACCTCCCACCTGTTCCCATTTGAGGCCACTTTAAGTGTTAAACTGGAAACTCTGGAGGCTGTCAGTTGTACGGCTGAGATGCTGTGGAAGAGCGTGGGCCCACCAGGAGTCTATCTTATCACTCCCATACAAGTGCAGTTAGATGTCACTGTGTCTGGAAACCTGAGCTCAGCTCCCACCTTGTCCCTGGTTTCTTTTTTCTTTCTTTCTGTCTTTTCTTTTTTTAAATTCCATGCAGACTCAACACATAGCAGCAGTCAACTGTATGTAGTACTGGATCAAAAGGCTCAGTCCAAAAATAAGTGCTCATAATCTCTGCACAGGAGCGCAGGTCAGGCAAAGCCCCTCGTTATCAAACTTGAATATCTAGTCACATCTACAGTTCTCATTAACTACTTAGGCACATCTTTTTTTCTCTTGTTGTAATGGCTGAGAGTTTCAGCACAGCTTTAAAATTCATGGGGGCTGTTATACTCACAATGCCAAGCTTCCTTTAGCAAGATTTGCAAAATACATTTGTAGACTTTATTTCCAACAGATAGACATTGCACAAGGCACTATTTTTTTTTTTATTTTAGTCATGGGATACAAATACACATATATATCTACACACACACACACACACACACACACACACATATACGTGTGTCTGTGTGTATACTTAAATGTGTGTGTGTTTATATTCATGTTTGTTCTTGCTCATGATTGTACATGTGGTAAGAGAATACCTCATGTGGTTTAAATTACTACTTAGGAACCTAGTACAGAAGAAGCTAAGGCTGGAGGATTGCTGTGAGTTCAATGACAACCTAACTACATTATGAGTTCCAGATGAGTTTGGGCTATAACATCAGATCCCATCTGAAAAAAAAGAAAGAAAGAAAAGAAAATCCTCTTTCTTTGTTTACAAATTCAGGTAAAGTATTGGATCAGTGTGACACCCAGCAATCATTAAATATGTATTTGTTATTTTTGTTAGTGTGTGAAGCATTTCACATTCTATCTCACTTACTCCTTATTATTTTATAGCTCTGTTATTGTTATTTTCACCAGTACAAATAAGTGGGAAAAGTGAGTTCCAGACAGAATTATTACTCTAAAATAACACAGGCTATAATATGCAAAGCTTGGTTTTTACAAGAATATCAGTGAATGGAGATCTGCTTCTCTTTACTACATTAGCATTATCGGCCAGGAACACTGACAAGTGGTTGGCAAATTCTCATATGGAATGTATTAGCTTAGTCACTAAGTGACGGCAATGTGCATGATTTCTGACTCAGGTATTTAGATTCGAGGCATATAGCATGTTAACCCACTGCACTAGGCAAGAAATCTACAGGCTGTTATGAGTTTGCCTCTCCCAGTCACTAGTCATGTGCTCCCAGTTAAGCCCATTGACAATTTAAATGGGAATGAAAGCAAAAAAGAAAGTTACTCTTTGAACATTTAAGCTATGGGATAATAAATAAAATGAGTCCTAGAATAGGCTTTAGGATCTATTTTGTAAAACCCACAGGAGTCTGCATTAAATTAAATTAATAACATTAACTAAAAAGAAAACGCCTTGATCTTAAGGAGATAATCTGGAACAGGGTATAAAATCTGTGATGTCCATAGCTGGAGGCTCTTGCTTTCTTTGAATTTGCTTTATCTTTTCCCATTGTCAGTTCAGAGAACAAGTGTTGTGAGGTGCTCATGTTAGCGGATATGATCATACATGCTACCTGCCTAATGATGTTAACATTGCTTTTCTCTTCTTCTGCTCTTTACACTAAAATCAATTGGCTAAAGCCTACTTGTATTCAAGACTCACTGATACACTACCAAGCAGCTCTGAGTTTACTACTTAAAATAAAGCTCACTCTTCTTGAGACAAATTTTTGACTTAGTGGTAGTCTGTTCTTGAGTGGGCCATGCCACTATTTCTCTGGTGACTCACTTGGGATGGAATGGATAAGAGGGTCTAATGTGATGGATTTCAGGCTAGTGCAGGTTGTGAGGGGAACCACTGAACTCTAACAGTTCTGCCTGGATTTACTTGCACTGCAGCAGAATTCCAAAAAAAGGAAAACAAAGGTGTTCCTAAAATCTCATTTTGGAACCCACTAGGAATGACACAAACCTACAATCCCAGAATTTAGCTAAAGCAGAATGATAGGAGGTTAGAGGATAGCCTGGGCTATATAGGACTACTTTGTACCAAAAAATTCATTAGAAGTTATTTTTCTGCTTCATTCTATGGGTTAAAGCAAAATATAAGACCAGTTTAGATGCTAGGGGAGTTTTTTTGGTTTGGTTTTATTGTTTTGTGTTATGAAATTGGGTTTAATATACCTTCAACTTTCCTCAGACTCACTATGTAACATGCTGGCATTTATCACTGATATTCTTACCTCTGGCTCCCAATCTAAGAGAATTTTGAAAAATTGAACCTTAGAAGCCAGACAATGCAAAGTATCTGTGGCCATTCTGAATACACCTGACCATTGATTAATGATAGTGTTGTAGACAGAACATGGTGCTGTATCCAGATTCATGTTTCAATATCTAATCCTCAGTGTTAAGGCATTTAGTGATGGGGCTTTTAAGAGGTAACCACTGAGTTGAAGTGGGTTCTCCAACACATGTTTTAGTGCCCTTAGAAGACGAGAGCAGAGAGACAGCTTAGTGTCTTCCTATCATGCAAAGAGACAGACACCCTGGAGTAAAGGATTAGGGAGAACCTGGTAAAAAAGCCTCACAGGAACTGCCTATGTGGGCATCCTGATCTTAGACTTCCAACTTTCAAAATAACTAGAGACAAGTGTTTTGGGTTTACGACACCTAGTTCATGGTAACTATTGAACAGTTGCCTGAAACTGGACAGACTCTGGTTCCACATCTCAGTTACTACTGCTCCATTTTATTTCTCTCAGTATTTATTTTAAAGGTAGTAGGACAAATGAAAGCTTGAAGGATCATCTCTTTTTCTTAGATTCTTCTTCAATGGGTCTAACTAGACAATGTCTGGGGACTCCTTATTCACACTGATGCGTCTGGAACAGTCACGTGGGTATGCCCCTATGACATCCTCTACCCAGAGACAAGAATCAAGAAGTTGTATATTTCTAGAGGTGAGGTTCTCTATTTTCCAATGAGTACAACTAATACTAAAAATGGCAGTGAGGTGTGAGAAGATAAAGAATCCCTTTCTGCTATTCTTGGCTTCTGTCTCCAAAAAGGGTTCAACAGAGACTGACTCTCCTTGCCTAGCTGGCCAGTTTTATATTGCAGGGAGCAAAGATCACAGTCTACCTGTGCAAGCTTCTCATTGGATATTAGAAGAATTCCTATTGGGTTTTATTCCCAATGACAGTAGCTAGGAACAAAGAAAATGTAAAATGAAAAACAAACATGAAAAGAAAGGAATGCAAAAAGAATTTATATAAATAATTTGATAATTATGATAAATATTATTTAATTAATCTAAATGTCAATGCTGTTGATTTGATTGATTCAATCAATCAATAATTAATAAGTATTCAAATGCCAATCCAATTACTAGACATGAAGATTAAGGATGCCTCTCAGTTCTCGTTGGAGAGGCTTTTGAAAATGTCTTTGTCTTTTTTGGAATATGCATGTGTACATGATGTGCATGTGTCTATATGTATGTTCACATGTGTGTTGGTATGTATGTGTGTTCAGGAGCACATGCACACGTTAGAGCTCACAGTTGATATTAGATGTCTTCCTTGACTGTTCTAAACCTTCTGTATTCAGACGATGATGCTTCTTCGACCTAGAATATGCTGTTTTGTCTACTCTGCTTGGGTATTCTGTTTCTGCCTCCAGTGCGCTGGGACTACAGGTAGGCAAGTAGGTCCACCTGACTTCTATGAGAATTGTGAGGATTCAAACTCTAGTCCTAAAACATTTTACTGCTGAGCCATCTCCCAAGCTACTTAAACATGTGTTCTTTGGTGGCATAGTGAGATGGCTTAGTTGGGTAAAGCACTTACCGCACAAGCGTGAGGACCTGCATCTGGATCCCCAGCAGGTAACTTAAGAACATGTTGTGGCCTCAAGCATCTGTATCCTAGTGCAGTGGGGCATACACAAGTGGATCCCCTGAGCTCATTACCCAGCCATCCTCATCGAAACGGAGAGCTCCAGGTTCAGCATATTAGGAGACTCAGTCTTAAAAAGTAAAGTGGACTAAATATAATTAGTTAGGCTAAATCTGATCAAAACAGTAGGCTCAGAATAATTTAGATGGAATTTAAAACAAAGAAAGGAGGTAGAGCTTGTAAGGAATGGGCATTCCCAATTGTTTCCCTCGAAAACATGGCTGTTTTTTTTAAACTAATGATTGTCTGTATTTGTTTTGAGAAAATACACACCTCAGCTTTTATTTCATCATAATGTCCTTGTTGAAGACAGTTTTCTCCAGATTTAAGGCTGCATAATTATCACAGTTTGTGTGTGGTAATTGATAAATTGTATTTTCTTTAACTCTCCTAGTATTCAAGCAGTTGTATTCTTTTTTAAAAAATATTTAGTCAGACATTTGATCTATAAATAGAATCTACTAAAGGAATTATTACAACTTCCATGAAATTTGCAAAGAGCAACTCCATTTGATGTAATGCAAGAAATGCTTTAGCCTGAAAAGAAAGAAATATGGTGCAGCAGCCACCAAGAAGATATTTGCTCTAAAAATGAAAATCTATGAATATGGTTACATATTTAAACTAGGCAGGAAGAGTCACCTTTAAGGATTGTCTTTAGCAAGTCTGGATTTGTTATTTAATGATCTCATTCAACTTGATGAAGTAAACACTTGAATAAAAGTTATGTTTTTCTTTTCATAAAAAATAAGGTAAAAACCATTTGAGGATGACATCCCAATGCTGTCTTCTGGACTGCACAAGCACTAATACAGGCATATGCTCCTACATACACACACACACACACACACACACACACACACGGACTCAGACATAGACACAGACACACACATACACACAGTTTCTTGGATGGAAATCTAAATTTGTAACAATAGGCCAATTTTGACTAATTCTGGCAAGATTCCCCAAATAGACTATAAAGCGTCTTACAGTTGGTGACCTGTGATGTGCTCTTGAGCTATCTATGGTTAAGTTTTTCTTTAATAATTCAAAAGAAACTGCCTTTGCTTTTGTAAAAAGTTTTTCATACACATAATTTAAAAATGATTCTTCTCCTTATATTGACATGACACAGGCTTTGCTTTTCATCAAATACTTTGCTACAGCAGTCATGTCAAAGGAATCTAGCCTTCACGCTGATTTCTAGTATAGTTAGCTATAAACGTGTTGATAGGAATTCTAATAAAAAGATGAACTATGTGCACATAAATGGGTGTTCTCTTTCATGAATTATTTCATAAACAAAAGCAAATGTCCTGTGATATTCCTTCTCTGAAGTATTATGTTTTTACAGTTTGGCAAAGCGTCCATTAAGTAACTGACCATGGAGAAGAAAATAACATCAAACTAGTCCTATCAACTTCAATGAGATCAATCACCATTTCACTAGTATCTGTAAAACACTTCTCATTTTGTGTCAGCTATAGACAGCACAAATAACAACAAAAGAAGCAATTCAGGTCGTTATCAAGGAGTTCCTGCAGGCTAGACATTTGTCCAAATTTTAAAAAATTATATAATTGGGAGAAATGAAAATTAACAATCAAAGCCAAACAGAAAACATCTGGATTAACAACCAAAATGGGAACAATGCCATTTACTTATGTGAGAAAAGGGGCTGAAGAGATGGTTAAGCAGTTAAGAGCACTTGCTGCTCTTGCAAAGGATCTAGATTCCTTCTCTGGAACCCACAGGGCAGCTCAAACCAGTCCTAACACTTTTATCTCCAAATTCCAAAAGTTGTTTTGTCCTCTTCTGGCCACCGTGGGAACAGTATGAATGTGGTACACATATATACAATGCAGACAGAACACTCAAATACATAATTAAAATTGATTAAATCTACTGGTAAGACCATATTCATTATACTAAATTACCTAAGGCTATTGCTGTAAGTTTGGAAGAAACCTCACACTTTTTGAAATATGAATCACAAGTTCATGAAGAACAGAGATGGGAGTGTTCTTAGGTTTTGAAAATATTAGCCTTAGCTTTTGCTTTGAATGAGGCATATTCTTATACTTCCTTTTCAGTCATCTTAAGCTGGCAAGAAAAACAACTGTTTCAGATCTGAATTATTCTCCCCTTCTTCCAGATGCATGGTAGTGTTTTCTCTATATATTTTCCTATTAACTTATCAGACACTTATGATCTATAATCTGGAAAAAACAATATTCTTCTAACTTGTGCCCCTGCTTTAAGCCATTTATAATATGTCACATGATGTTTTAGACATCTTCTGAAAATTAAATGTATCATATTGATCCTCTGTTTCAACTTCTTATGTTCTCATCTCTTCAATATAGATACAGACTTAATAGCTTGACAAGAAGAACCTCAGATATGCATTCTTTATTTACTTGTTTCCTCTATTACCCATATATAAAATGGTCACATGCTATCAGTGGCCAGCTTCCCCACATTTATTTACCAATATATTTGCTATGCAATCCTACCTAACATTTTAGTGAGTGATTTTCTTTATCCAATGGGCTTGGAAGTGATATTGGCAAAAGTTTAAAAATAGTGCTTACATAATTTTCTTCAGTCTTTGAGCACAAAGATTATACACACATCTAGCAACTTGAGGTTTCAAGCCCTAGATTGAGGAATTTGAGCTAGGAAGAGTATACACATCACTCGGTATTAAAGGAAAATCTTAAAGCATATAAGTGAGTCCAAGATTGAGATCAGCAGAAATGATCAGAAAGTGATCCTTTTGTATCACTTATGGACTTGTGAGCACTACTAAACTATTTTCATCTAAGTGTTTGACTTAGGCATGAAGACTTGTCACATTCTGAGCCACCTGGCCACTGACTAGTACCATAACAATAAAGCCAATATACTGAATGCACTTTGAGACTAAGCACTGAACAAGGACTAGAGATTCACTAAGAAATGCTACTCAAAACAGACCATGGAAAACAACTGCCATAATTGTCATCTATGATAAGTTCAAAGACATAACAGGGACATAATAAATAACATTTTGAAATGAAGCAACAACATTTCTAGACAAGAAAACTTTAAAAAATATGTGCCCTCTGCCTCCTGTAGATTGTACATGGGAAAGCAGAGACAGTACTTTCCAAGATGCTTCATTAACTTCTTTCCTAACTCTAAAATCTCAAATGAGGAAAGAATTTTCAAAATACAATATTTTAAGACAAATGTCAAATCAATAACTACCCTCTAATTAGCACTTCCTACGGTCATCTATCATTGAATTATTCCTGAGGAAAAATATGTTTCAAAGACAAATTCTGATTGTGTGAGACTTCAAGCATGGAATGACATCATATAAAATTTATAGCAAAATGATAAAATTGTGAGACATTAATTATAATGAAAATTCCATTAACTCATCTGCAAAGGATCTAAAGACCTCTTAAGCTTAAGTACACAAGAAGGTCAAAATATTAGCTAACCGTGTATATTTTTTCCAATAGCTTCTAATGCAGTGGTTCTCAACCTTCCTAATGCTGTGGCTTTTTAATACAGTTCCTCGTGTTGTGTTTGCCCCTCTCATAAAATTATTTTCACTGCTACTTCATAATTGTAATTTTGCTACTGCTATAAATATTAATGTAAATAGCTATGCTTTCTGGTGATCTTAGATGACTCCTGTGAAAAGGTCATTGACACGCAAAGGGGTCATGACCCACAGGTTGAGAACTACTGTTCTAATAAGTGAAGATCAAATGAAGGTAACAGCAGGAAAATCAACCTAGTGTACAAAAGCATGATCTGTAAAAACATCAGAATATGTAGTCTATTCCCAAGATTTTGTTCATCCATACAATAAAAAATTCTGCTGAAACTACATTTTAAAGAAAAATGCAAAGTAATGTATTTACTTCTATCTCATGAAAAATTACCAAAATTTTCGGCCTTCATGTGCTAAAGACATTCATAGACAGACATCCTTTAAGCAAGGTAATCAATATATTTAGTAATGAGAGCTGCAAGCATTGCCAGTGTCTAGGAGGGAAAACAAATGTCCTGTCTGAAAACAACATGTCAAATATCGATAATGAGACAGACATGTTTCTGAAACAGAAGCCAAAATCTAAGTAATTACTTCATATGTACTGTCTCCATTTTATTTTCTAACATGTATATGCACACACATATATGTGTATATATCAGTATTACAGACTTTAGCGAAACCTATACTTAACAGAATCACTTCTCCCCAGATCTTACTGTTTTATATGTCTCATACTTGGCATTGTAGACTGTGATTATATTTGCATGAATCTTATCTCTCCTATAATACTTGATTTTCTTTGAAGGACAAAAATAGCTCTAAACCATTTCATCCTGTGTTGTCCTTGTGCCTCGTGTACCCCAGAGACTCAATGAATGCCAGTTGAGTTAAACTAACTCTGTTAGTGCCCTTAGTCTCATCAGGAAATTGAATATGTCATTCTACCTCTTATTGCTGAATTCTTTTCAGAGGCTTTATATATATAGTCTTCTATCTTGTAGGTTATTTTTCTAAGAAATTCCAAGTATACTGTTAAAGGAGTTCTGTGTTCTGATCTGCTGCCAATTCTCCTATCCTGCTGAACCTTGTCAGCCTCTTCTGAATTCATATGGTTCTAACTATTTTGTTCTTGAGTTTGCAAAGGGGTAGATAGCAATCTCCAAGGCACTGAGAAGACTCCCAAGTATGGTCAACTAAGGTTACTTCCCTGAAAGCAGAGAGTAATATGTTCAGGACTTCTTCAGGAGGATACAGAAACAATTTTCTTGGAAAAGACATGGGTGAATCATTATGGTAATAGCCCTCCAAGAGTGTAACATGCAGAGATTCAAACTGAAAGTAAAGGGCATCAGGTCAACGATCGTAGCATGTGGCTCTCAGCTTTGCTGGAACTTTGACAAACAGCTATGCTGGCCTCATGACTTTCACCATCCCCCGGGAGATGGCTGGCCCAAGTATTTCACCTGTATGTCAGTCTGTGCACACATGTTTACCTGGTGCCTACAGAGGCTAGAAGATAGTGTTGGATCCCCTGCGACTGTAGTTGCAGGCAGTTGTGAGTTTCCTTGTAGGTGTCAGAAATCAAACATGGGTCCTCTGAAGGAGCAGCCTGCACTCTGAGCCACTGAGCCATCTTTCCAGCCCCATAAGCTTCAATTTCTTTATTTGAATGTAGTTTAATAAAATAGTCACTACTTGTAGTGGTAAATTTCAAATGAGATATTGCACATGAAGTATATGAAACCAAACAATTTTAACTATTATTTATAGTTGCACACACATTGGGCTTACTTTTAGCAACAATGTCTCTAGAGGTAAGTCAGCACTGCAAAGAACACAGTGAATGAGACTATAAATTATCATTGCCAGTTACTCAGTTCATTTAAAGAAATGGTGGTGCTCAAATACGTGAGGAGACCTGTGTTTAACCACTTGATAAACTAGACTCTGTCATGACAGTTTCCCCTGGTCATAACTAGTTATATAATCCAAACTTGGCTTAGACGAGTTATTAAGTATATTTCCATTGTGATAGATTAGCCATAACTTGGAAAAATGGTGTCTTCCATATGTGGAGCATCAGCTTTTCCAACCTAACATTCATCCCACGAAAGCCAAGTACTTAACAGATAGACTGTGAGAAGCTTTCAACTCTCTTGCAATGAGCTGGGTGGCTTCCTCGCAGGTGTGACACACTACTACTAATGATACTGGTGTGAATTCTGCAATGAAACATCTGCTGATAGCTCCATTCCTTCCAGTTGCAACTATTAAGGCATTCTTAACTTTGTCAGTTTCTAATCCCAAAGCATTGGTTGTTCAAAGCTGCTTGCATAATTATGATTGCTGCTTTTCGTCATAGATGAATTCTCCCCAGAATGAATGAAATCTACCCAAATAAACAAATTAATCAATGTAATTGCTCATTGTAAAACTGGGGGGGGGGGTGGATTTTTTTTTTTTTAGATTTATTTATTTATTTATTATGTACACAGAAGAGGGAGCCAGATCTCATTACAGATGGTTGGGAGCCACCATGTGGGTGCTGGGAATTGAACTCAGGACCTCTGGAAGAGCAGTCGGTGCTCTTAACCTCTGAGCCATCTCTCCAGCCCCAGGGGGGTGGATTTTAAGACAGAAAGCTAGTATGGAAATGTATACACAGACCTACATCTACATACCTACAAACAAAGCAGGATACATTTAAATTTAAATAATGAGATCTATTCTTATACATATACATTTGGATTAACAAAAAATCATTGATTTGCAATATATACTATATTAACTCCTATTTGTGAGATGGAGAGACCATTTTACCACAAATTACAATTTATGACTTTTCCAAAATTATTTCCTGTTTATGTTTATTATAGTTTGTTTCTTCATTCTATTATGTGATTGTTTAGTGTGGGTATTTTAAGTTAGTTTTCTTTTTTATTTATGTGGGGTATTATTAAAGCAAAAAGTTTAATTATTTGGTGCTCAATCCCTTTACTTGCTTATGGATCTCAAATCAAGCAGTTGAATTCTTGCAACGGGTTCTGATAGACTTATACCAATCATAAACACATTAATTGTTGTCAATGAGAATGTTATAGCAGAATCAATATGTTGAACTTTTAACAAAATCACTATGCTCTAGAGTGGTTTGTTCCACAGTAATTTTATGTGTATCAATTTTATTAATGAGCTTAGGCAGGGTTGCCTCACCAAAAGAGCTCTAACATAATAGTGTCTAGGATCAGGAATCCAAGGTTTGAGCTCAAATAAATCAATCTGAAGTCATTTTCTAACTGTTTGCTATTGACAGTAACAACTCCAAACTCAGCTTCCTTCTTAGATGTTTGCAGGCAATAAGGATTTCCTTAAAAAGTTATTATGGTGAATTTAGTTGATGTGTTCTGTGTGCCTAGCAGAGAATTCTCCAGAGACAGTGTGGGAGGAAGGAATCAGTGTGAAACTGCTACATAGAAAGCTTGGTTAAAAACCTTTAGAAAATGACTTACATGATGAAGTAGAATTTGGTCTTACTGGCTTCATTCACAAAATGCCCTACCATTTAAATACCTAAAATAGTTTGTATAAACAATACTTCATTGTATACATCTATTCAAATCTCCTTTTATCTTATAGGCAACTCTACACATGTGGCCTGTTTCACACATACCCTCTACTGATTCACCAGTAAAAGCCACAAAATTACTGAGTGCTTAAAGTGTGTTAAATGCATCACATATATTAAATTTGTTACAATAAATCTCTCTGTTATTAGTGAGTAAAGTCCTAAAATTTAAATTAAAATCCAAGTCACCTAAAAAGACACGTTATTTTACAGTTCCCAAGGAAACAAAGAAAAGTAAAAAAACATTGCTTTTAGTAATTGTTTCTAGTAATATACAGCAAAGCACATAGAGATATATCAAGATTTTTTTCCAAAAGCAATTCTGATGCATATTTAGTTTGTGTGTGTGTGTGTGTGTGTGTGTGTGTGTGTGTGTGTGTGTGTGT
>CABHPQ010143217.1:1536-23374 GCA_902168405.1 Peromyscus aztecus | reverse complement strand
TGAAGACCCACTGGCAGGCATCCTGCCCCTATCCTAATGAGATCTCACCGTTGAGAAATGAGCTAGCTATCCCTGCAATAGGGCCTGTCTTCCAGAGCACACACTCCTGTTTCCACAGGCCTCTGTCATGGCTGGCCACCAGGGAGAGGAGGGCAGCAATCAGCAGAGATTAGAGAGAGAAGGAGAGGTGGGGGAGTGGCCGGATTCAATGAATGCCGCAGAGGGATGGAAAGGGTCCCAGGATTTCCACTAAGTTGTGAATAATTTCACTGGTCTCTAAGACTTGGGTGGGGAGAGGCAGGATGGTCCGGATCAGAAGTGGAGATGAGGTGAAGGGAGGAGGGTAGATGATTGACAGGGCAGGATGCAGCAGGGAGGTGTCTGCATCTACTTCATCTCCACCCCCACCTCCTGGCTCCTGAGTCCTGGATCCTGAGAAGCTTGTCACCCCAAAGCTCTGCTCTGCAGTGAGATTCAGTCCTAGAAGCATCAGCCCATCCTTTTTTAGCTCTTTCTGTTCATTTTATTTTTTTTTAAAATAAGTTTTATGTGTATGAGTATTTTGCCTGCATGTATGTCTGTGCGCCATGTGCTCACTGAAGCCAGATGAGGGTGTTGGATCTCATAGACTGGAGTTACAGATGGTTGTGAGTCACCATGCGGGTGCTGGCGATCGAACCAGAGTCCTGTGGAAGAGGGCCAGTTCTTTTAACTGTTGAGCCACCTCTCAGGCCCCCTTCTTAGTCCTTTGATCTTAGTGAGCTGAACATGAGTTCCCTCTTCAATGAAGCACGGGTCATAATCACCAGGTGTCCTGAGGACTGAATAAGGAGAAGAGTCAGTGTGCTTCTCAGGCCATGAAGCAATGGTTACTCCAGAGAGATGGGAGGAAAGGGGATGGGAGGCGGGGAGAGTGACCAAGTGAGAAAGTGATTGAGTCAGTAAGAGAGAGGAGAGAAAAAGAACATGAGAGATGTCATAAACACCCAACACACCCATTCCTCTTAAAAACTAGGAGATGAAAACCATGCACACAACATTACCTTCCACCGAGATTTGCTTCACGACGCAATGTGCTTTGCGCGTGCCCCGTGTAACTCTGGCTGCTCTCTGCAGACCAGTTTCCCCTCCAGAGAGTGTAAGTGCTACAGCTCCTGTCGTCAGGCCAAACTTGACTGCTCACTCTGCCCTGTCTGCCTCTCCACTCCTTCACCAGCAGTATACTAGTGGGATGAACAGGAGTGGGTGGAGAAGGACTCGACGAAAGAGACATCGTGTCCAACAAGGGTGCATGCTGTACAGCTTGCTGTGTTCTTGAAGCCCTCCCTGGTGCCCATGCAGGTGACTATTTCAACTCTCAGGGTCCTTGAGTCCCTGAAACTCCTGCTTACGTACTGTGAGCACTCACAGTGAACAGCTTGTGATGAGGAGAGTAGACGACCTGGGACCTGCAGGTATGAACTCAGGCAACAGCATCTTTCGTGGCAGTATATGTCCATGGGTGTATTTAAATTAGATGATGGCCTCAATAAAAAGTTGCTCATTGTGAGCAGAAAAGGTCTGCTTTGCTATTAGTGGAATGATACATCCCTATGATAAAGCTGGTTTCATATGACTGTGGACTCTGGGGGTCTAGAGGAATGTCTTTCCTTGAAAGGGGATTTTTATATTACTTGAATTTCAGAGACACTGTGGTACATCTGGGATGGTTTTCTTCTGAGCACAAAGTAACAAAAATGTCTTGAATTGCTATTTATTTGTTTGTCTGCTTATATGCTTTATCTTACGCTGTGGTTCAAGTCTGTTTTCCCCAGAGCATCCATCATAGACTGTAACCCTCCCACAAGAAACTTCGGAACATGATTGCCTTTGATGTGTAATAATTCCTCTGTAGACTGTAAAGGGTCCAGCAAATGTTTGCTAAGGCCATAGCAAATCAGTTAGCATAGTCACGGGTCTTGCACTAATCTAGAATTTTGCTGCAATTGAAATGTGAATAAGTCTGAGTAGGCTGTGTAAGCCATGCAATGTTATACTGTGTTCTTTCAACCTAATTAAACCAGACTCCCAGTCTACGTGATACCAAGGTGATAGGAACATGGAATTCAGCACTATGGGGCTCCCTTTCCAACAGGGAAAGGGTTTCAGGGTCCTTATAAGGTGGAACATTGTGGAAGTCTCTCCAGACCTCATCCCATAGGCATCAAGAGCCCACAGCCCTTCTCCCAAGGAAGTACCAAGAGATCTGTGCCACTTACAGTATCTACTGGACTCTTCACCGAGACAATGAACCCTTTGGCTGTGATTGACCTTCCTGTTTGCCCACAGCAGCTGTGTTCCTTAGCGATCCAGATGTGTATTCAGGAAGGCACAGGGAGTTGGCTAAGAATCCTGCTTGGCACTCTGGAACTCAAGGACAGACGATGCCTGAGGCTGCCCCGCACCTGTCATCTATTCCCTTTGATCTTTTTTTCCATCGTAAGACCCCCCCCCACCTTGTCTTCCAAGGTACCAAGTATATTGTCAATAACTGAAGGACAAGTAGGTTGTCTTTGAAAATCAGAGGATCCACTTATACACACGTCATCCAACTCCATTCTTGCTTTGGTTCCCTATGCCGTGGGCTGACTCTCACACATCACTGTGACTCTTCTTTCTCGGGATTGTGTAAAAGCAAAGAAAGCTGTGGGCACCTGGGAAGCACTAGAAGCGACTCCAGTCAGTGATTCCTCATGATGACTATCAGCGTGACTGCCCAAGGCCTCTCCCTTTGTAAGACTGCTCAACTGTGTGCTTCTTCTGCGTTTGGAACATGGACACAAGCCTTGACATCCAGACCCAGAGAGCATCTGAGTGCTGCCATTCTTGGTATCACTAGACAGATGTTCCTGGACTAGCATGGTTCCTGTAGGGAAACTAGCTGCAGGCCCCATGGCTCACTGGATGGTGTGCTCACAGCCTTTGTAGATCTGGGACTCCTCACCACTGGCTTTTTGTTCCTGCTGCAATCATCTACACCGTATGCCTTCACCCAGTGAAATTTGAAGCAGAGGATTATGATGCCCAGCTCTCTGCATGACATGGGATGGGAAAAACAGAGCAAAACCAAACAATAAATATCATCAAGAGGGTTCTCCAGTTAGATCATTCTAAATAGAGAGGTAGATGTGAAGCTTGTTGTCCTGCTTGGGATGTGAAAGTGACGGTTAATAGTAGATGATCGCGTATTAAAAAGGACATCCCAACATAATCCTGCATCCATTCAACCAGTCACTTAAAAAGACTGTGCTGATGTCCAGCATATAGTAGAAAAGGGTGTGAGATGGAGACCCTCCCTGCCTGGGGATATACAAGTAGATGGAGATGATGTTTGATCTACACAACTGGATAGACAGGAAATCTGTTTAGACTGACCTGGGTAAAAACCTAACTCAGCCACCTGTCATGAGTACATCCTTTAGAGTACTTTAGCGTCCTTCAGAGTGCTGCCTGAATCCACTGCCTGACTCTCGGTGGTGGCTCCTGGATCCAGCCACAGAGTAGAGCCAGATCTGGCTTCAGAGTGAGCTCTCGTCTGTCTCTCCTCTTCTACTGAAGAGAGTCAGGCTTTTTTTGCAAATCTTGTGACATATTTTGTTCTTCCTAGAAACGTGTAAAGAAATGCTTTTGCACTCAGGGTTCCACCTCCTTTATTCCATTATGCGTATTCACTGGAACTAAGGACTAAGGTTTTCAAGTGCTTTCTTTAAAGCTGCTTGCAAATGTTGGAGTTTACAAGGTTTCTTTGTTGACAGGAGAACTTCCCCGCACATTGCTTCCCTAGTTATTGCTTGTGGAGTTATCCCTGAGCAAGCTAGACATCAAATACAAAACCCCTTCTTTCTTAGGATATCCACTCCTGTCTTCTTGAGTTTATATTGGTTATCCTCACGTGTTGTAAGTCTAATTATTCTTTGAGGTCTTAGGGTCATTCCCAAATGTCCTCTTAACACACAACCATCTCTGACTTCTCAATCCAGCATCTCCTCTTTTTGCATGCCCTGCCTCTTCCCACCTCACTACTGTGCTGTCTATGAAGTTGTGCATCTGGACTCGCCAGTTAGAATAGGAGCTCTCTTTGAAGAAGGGAGTACAGTCATTCATTTGCTGTCTTCTTCTTTTATATTTCCCTTTCTTATACACAAAAGATACTTAATGAGACATCCGTTGGTTCCCTGTGGGATTCAAAGGAGAAAGACCTTATCCAATACTCATCATCAGGAATTAAATTCTAGCTCTGCTATTTGCATCCTGAAGTCACTGGATTCACAGCTCCTTGAAACGTGGGGAGTCGGTGAGACCTTTTGGATAATAAATGACCACATCCAAGCCCCAGGCATGGGGAGGTCCCTGCTGCAGCCTTTCTTGCAGGGTTTTGCTTTGCTCTCTTCTTTTCTGTTCTGGTCACTGCAATAATATCTTTGACTTTCTGGGATTAATGGAGTGTGTGCTTCCCAAATACTGGTAGCAAAGGCATGAGATCTCAAGTGCTGGAATTAAAGGCATGTGCTTCTCAAGAACTGGGGTTAAAGGTGTGTGCCACCACTGCCTGGCTCTGTTTTTCTCCTAGACTGAGTCAATCTCATATAGTCCAGGATGGCTTTGAACTCACAGAGATCCAGATGGATTTCTGCCTCCCAAGTGCTAGGATTAAAGGTGTGTAGCACCACTGCCTGGCCTCTATGTTTAACTCTGTGGCTGGCTCTGTCCTCTGATCTTCAGGCAAGCTTATTTGATACACAATATATTACCACACTCATGCTTTTTATGCATCCTTTGTGTGTAAAAATTCAATAAATACACATTTGTTGAGTAATTGATCTAATAGATGAACAACAACTTGAATATGCATTTGGTTTCTGCCCATGTTGGACTGCCATTAAAGGTCTAAGGGTAAGCCTGCAAGCTGTTTCAGGGGGATTGTGCATTTTTTTTATTGTTGTTGTTTAATTTAATTTTTTTTTTTGAAACAGAGTCTCTCTGTGTAGTCCTGGATGGCCCGGAACTCATTTTGTAGACCAGGTTGGCTTTGAATTCACAGAGCTCCACCTGCTTTAGCCTTCTGAGTACTGGGATGAAAGACATGCACCATGACTCTTGGCTACAAGCTATTTTTGGAATATGATTTTCCTCTTTGCAAAATGGAACTTACAGAATTCTTTTAGACAGCATATTCCCAGACATGCTACTATAGAAGAACTAATTGGATTGTAAGCCTTAGGGAGGAAGAAGAGGATAAGAAGGAGGAGTTGGAAAAGGAGGAAGAAGCAGAGGAGGAAGAGGATAAGGAGGAAGTAGAGGATGAAGCCAAAGAGGAAGAGAAGGAGCTATAAAGCCAAATAATTGTTTGACCAAGAAACTTATGTTTGTCTGGGTGATACTTGTTAACATTAGAGTTGATTTAAAAATACTCTTCTATATAGCAATCATTTTCTGCCATATAAAGTGATTCATGGAGTTTTCTTGAAGAATTTTCTAAAATACAGTAAATTTAAATGTGAACATTCAGGTTATGGGAAAAATTCTTGATACCCTTCTTTGATAACTGGACTTCTCCTGTGAATGGACAAGCTTTGGTGGTGCATTGGCTGGGAACTTCAGTGAAGCCAAATCCACTGCTTAGTTACCTCTCCTCACCTTTCCTTAGGGCTACCTTAGGTGACACAGCCCTAGATATTTTTAGAGTCTGTAATGGAGCAAACAACTTTTGCAAAGGTCTTCTTTAGGGTATATTCAAATCCAGCAAGCCATAATGAATAAGGGAATAATGAGCATTTATTTCTCAGTATGTAAACATCACACTGCCTCTCCACTCTTGAAATTTATGTCCAGGAAGGGATTTTTTTTTGTTAGTAGAATGCATTATGTTAGGAAAAATATTAATGGCCATCTGTAAACGTGGGGATGGCTGGAATTCTGTTATGCATGTTGTAATAAAAATGGTTTATTGGGCTATCAAAGGCAGGAATGGGAGCCAAAGCTACAACCCGCCCTGAGTCTTCTCCTATAGAAATCTACCTGATCTCCATCATCTGGACCATTCTAAAGGACTTGTGCTTTTTAATGAAATGGGTACCTTTTGAGATGCTGATCCTTGGATGTGTGAATTCTGCTTTGTGGTCCCAGGTTCCTATTCTGAAAAGGCAGAGTTGGCCTACGCATAATGAATTTTGGGACCCCCACCCACCACCCACCCCACAAATAAGGAAAAATTCACAACTCTTTCTTAGAGATGAAGTCTGAAACCTAGTTAGGCAGAATTCACCTTGCTTTTCTTGCTGTGTAGGAACAAAGGGCACATGGATTCACTGTCTTCAGAATGTCCTGTGCCAGGAAAGAAGGAATGTCCCATGAATGAGTACCTGTCACAAGGTTCAAGGTCAACTCCAAGGAGAAGCCAACTGTCCAAAGCTGAGATCAGTGGGTGATCAGAACTTCAACTGACAATGTCAGCAACAACTCAATAGCTTGGGTGTGGCCAAGTACATAAGGAGAGAATCTGTCAGTCCATGATGACATCAGCCAATCAGAGCCACATGGTGTTTGCCAGTCAACCAGCCATCTTGGTTCAGATGGTGACTGCTGAGCATCTCAGCACATAACACATTATTGTTTTTCCTTAGTGTCTATTGCAATGAGGGACAGTGAGAGCATGTGGATCTTCTGTTTCCCATCAAGTCTGCACCAATACCTAACACCAATGACTCTTTCCTGACTTGGTGGCTATGGTGGCTGCTATACAATGGCTCTGTCATCCCATCCTTTCTCTTCTCCTTGTGAGCTGACATTATGCTTTAGGGCAGAACCCTTGAAAACACAATCCTGGGTGAGGGCCACACAAGAGATCATTCAGTTTTTCTATTTTACTGTATGTGTGGAATTATGTTTTTTTCCTTCAGGAGCTTATATGTATAGGTGTACATGTATGTAGCTATGTATATACATGCACATTTATGTATGCAAGTGGAGGCCAGAGGACAACCTCAGATGTTTCTCTTCAGGCAGCATCTTCTCTTTTCCACCTTTTAGAAAGACATTATTTTAGTTTTTAATTACATGTATATGTTTGTGACTATGTGGGAATGTGCACATGAGTCCTGGCAGCTGGGACAGGGTTGTTGAAACCCTTGGAGCTGGATTTATAGGTAGTTGTGAGCCACCCAATGTGTGAGCTCGTGAAGGAATTTGAGTCCTCTAGAAAAGCAGTGTGAGCGCTTAATCACTGAATCTCTCCAGTTCTCAGCGCTTTTAAAATTTTTTTGTTTGTTTTTGGTTTTTCGAGACTGGGTTTCTCTCTGTATAGCCCTGGCTGTCCTGGAACACTCTCTGTAGACTAGGCTGGCTTTGAACCCAGGGATCCATCTGCCTCTGCCTCTCCAGTGCTGGGATTAAAAGTGTGTGCCAACATCACCAGACAGTACCTTGACGACCTGGAGCTTGTCAAGCAGGCGAGTTTGGCTGCTCAGGAAAACCTCAGTGATCCTTAAGTTTATGCCTCTCTGACACTGGGATTCCGAACATCTACCACCATTTTTTTTTCTTTAATAATGTGGGTTCTGGGAATCAAACTCAGGTCCTCATACTTCCAAAGCAAGAATTTCACTGGCTGAGCTACTTTCCCAGCCCCTGTCTAGAATTATTTAAAAATAAAATGTTTAAAGAAGGTGCACACATGCCTATTGGCAAACTGCAGTATATACCTGGCATCTGGTGGTTTCCTGACCCAAACAGTCCTAGGTTGCCTCTGCTGAGGTTTCTAACACACACAGACACAGGTCTCCCAGTGATTTACATCCTGAGAGCAGAGTTTGGTCCCACTATAAGAGAAGAGTAGCATTTTCCAGCTGTGGCTAACTACTGCAGAGCTGTGAAAAAAAAAGATATAGTTCCTTTTGGTCAAGGTCAAAGAGTACCTAGAGGGGTATCTTAAGAGGCCTGACCTCTTCCAGAGAGCACAGAATGGTGGTCTTATAACTCAGTGTTCCATAGGACATGATATCTAGGCCATGCTCAGTCTGCTTATAGAGTTGGGCATAGTCTTTGCTCCAGCAAGTGCCTTCTCTATGCCTGAGATGGCCACATCATTGATGCCCCCTCTGTCTCTTGATAAATGAGCCTAAGGTGGGTCATTTCACATCCTAAGGTTTAGGTGTTAATGTCCTCTCAAATTCATGTGATGGTACTGGAAGGTGATTCTTTAGGAAACAATTAGGTCATGAAAGGAGCACCCCCCTGAATCAGATTAGCATTCAATAAGAGGATCTGAGAACATTCTTGTCCCTTCCACCTCTGAGAATGCAGAGGGAAGGTAAAGTCTATTGGTCAGGAATCTCTCATCAGATGTTAAATCTGAATGCGGTGATATATTGTGTACCCCAATAAAGCTTACCTGGGGATCAGAGGACAGAGTCAACCACTAAATTAGACACAGAGGCCAAACAGTGGTGATACACACCTTTAATACCAGGAAGTAATATGGCAGGACATAGAAAGGTATGTAAGGTGTGAGGAAACAGGAACTTGCTCTCTTGAGGCTGAGGATTTTGTAGAGGTAAGCTAGTGTCTGGTTGTTCTGCTTCTCTGATCTTTCAGCTTTCACCCCGATATCTGGCTCTAGGTTTTTTTTTTTTTATTATAACACCTTTTAAGATTTATGTTACCTCTGAAGGTGCTGTGGATGTTGTCTTCCTTAAGTGTGGGAGATCCTTTTGTTTATGGAGACACCAATTTGTGGCACTCGGCAATCATAGACCAAATGAACTAAACCATACATTCTCAGCAGCATTTAAAGATTTTCCAGTCTAATTATGCCTCTGTGCCCTGTCGTAGAGCACCAGTGGGATTGGTGAGGGAGTGACCATTCAAAGTTCTGGGGACAACCTGAGTGGTCCGGAATTCTCAGACGCCAAATGGGGCCTCTGGATCATGTGTGTTTACGGAGATTCTTATTGCCCACTATCTTCTGTATTTGCTAATTTTAAGTTCCTGGGAAACACAGTACAGATTTGTCCTTGACTAGAATTTGTAAGACTCTACTCTCTTTTCTTTTTTTTAAAGAAAGTAACAGCTTGTGCCTGTAGCCCTATTAATATTAATACCTGCCTTTTATGCTCACAGAAATGTCTGTTTAGGTGATATCTTCACGCTTTAGTAAAGCAATCCAGAGGGGACATTTGGCTTCAATGTTATACTTCGACTCATCTGGTTTTTATATTCACTGGCTGGGGAAGACTAAGACTTAAGAATATACCGAGGGCTGGGGTGTTTGTGAGCAGGGGGCAGGGAACCATGCCTCATACATTGTTTCACTGTTCTTCCAGAAGACAAATGGGGTAAGGTTTTTGAAAGGTGAAGAAGAAAGCTGAATGAAGGATGTTCACAGCAAAACTTTTCTATGGCTGTCAGGGCCTTGGGAATCTTACAGAGAGAATGTCCTGGGGTCGGGGGAGGGGGGCTCTGGAGATGGGTGTATAGGTGTGTGTTCAATATAATCGTCTATAGCTTCTCTGTGATCAGGGCTCTGTACAGACCACAGAAGCTTGCTGTGTGATTGTTTGGGAAAAGGAGAGGTGATCCTAGCATGTCTATATAGAAAATTCCACAATAAGACACATGGAGGGCTAGGGAACAAACACATTTTCTAAGGGCATAGAGGAAGCACCAGCTAAAGGAGTCAGAGAACCACCGATAGCTTGTGGGCTTTTACTCAGGAGCCAATTACCTTGCTACTTAGAAAGTATTCAATGTGGGAGGCAGCTTGGTTTGGTCAACTAGAACCACCGCACTCAAAAATCTGCTCAAGGGGCCAGGGGAGATGGATATGTTGGTAGAGTACTTGCCGTGCAAGCCTGGGAACCTGATTTTGATTTTCAGCACCCATATAAAAAGCTCCATGGGGTGGGGTAGGCTTGTAAACCCACTGCTGGAGAGGCAGAGACAAGGGAATCCTCAGGCCCCACCAGCCAACAAGGCTAGCCTCATTAGTGACATTCTGGGCCAGTGAAACAGTTTAGGGGGAAAAAATGTAAATGGCATCTGAGGAGGGCTGGCACCCGGGGTGGTCCTCTGACCCACCCCCTCGCAGGTGAATACACGTGCATGCATAAAGGCAAACGAAAAAGAAAAGTAGCCAAGGACAGGGCTGAGTATGGCTGGGTATGTGAGTGCAACGTGGAATGTAGGATTCCTCCCTGCCTTGAGAGGCTCACTGCTGTTTGATGCCTGGAGTTGGAGAATGGGCAGGCATGCTGGGCCCCACGCTGGCGTGCACCTGGAGTAGATCAGCGCCGTAGAGGTGGCAGGCTTGCATCACCCCACCCCCCACCCCAGGACTCCCTCCTGTGATACTGCAGTTGGGGCAAGAAAACGTTGCCTGCCTCCAGTACTCATGTTTCAACTTAGTGGGAAGCAGGGTTGTAGTTTACTCAGGCTTGTGGATTTGTGAACTCTCCCACCGGTGAGGTGCTGGCTGGACCTGGAGATGAGTTTCTTCCACTTCTAAAGTATCCGCCATGGAACACCAGCCTGGGCATAGGCTTCAGACTGAAGATTCAACTCAGGGACCTCCGGGTGTCTCTTACAAAAGGGAAACTCACATTTTGCAATACTTAATATTTGTCAGTTGTGACATCACATCCATGATTCAATCCTGTGTGTATTTATTAACCCCCACTATGTCCTCACTGTGCACCTGGTACTGAGTTGTATCCTGGCTACACGGAGGTCGGCAAGATGGACTCAAACCTCATAATTCTCCCTGAATCCCCAGGAGTGGAGGTGTTTGCCTCCATTAGCCAATTGAGATGGCATAGGCATAAATGAAGAAAGCATTATATTATACTATACTCTGTGTGTGTGTGTGCGCGCGCGCTTGCGCGCGTGCACGCGCTTGCGCGTTTTTTATGCTTTTGTGTGTGTGTGGTGTGGGTATGTGCTTGTGTGTGTATGGCGTGTGATCATTTGTTTCTGTATTATGTGCTTATGCGTGTGTGTTCGTGCACATGCATGGTGTGTTTTTTCTGTGTTTATGTTCTTTTGTGTATGTGTATGCGTTTTATATATATATATATATATATATATATATATATATCAATATCAGTGTGCTGTGGTGGCATTGTGTTCCCCAAAATATTGTGCATGCTAGTAAAATTATCTGGGGTCAGAGAAGAGAAGAGCCACAATACTAAACATGGAGGATAGGCAGTGATAGCACACGCCTTTAATCCTAGCATTCCAGAGGCAGAAATCCATGTGTTCAAGGATACAACCAAGCATGGTGACTCACGCCTTTAATCCCAGAAAGTGAGCCTTTAATCCCAGGGAGTGATGGCAGAAAGCAGAAAGATATATAAGGTGTGAGGACCAGAAACTAGAAGCATTTGCCTGGTTAAGCTTTCAGGCTTCTAGCAGCAGTTCAGCTGAGATTCATTCTGGATGAGGACTCAGAGACTTCTAGTCTGAGGAAACAAGACCAGCTGAGGAATTGGCAAGGTGAGGTAGCTGTGGCTTGTTCTGCTTCTCTGATCTTCCAGCCTTCACCCCAATACCTGGCTCAGGTTTGATTTTATTAATAAGAACTTTGAAGATTCCTGCTACAGTGTGCCTAGTATGATTGTGTGTGTGTGTGATATGTAGTCTTATATATGTGTGTATGTGATGTGTGTGTGTGTGTGTGTGTGCACTTTTCTTTTAGTCCCTAGAAGCAATGGCTGGATGTCGATTGTCTGGTTCTTTTTCTACTACACGCTGTAGCCCTGGCTGGCTAACCTACCGAGCATTATAAAGTTCCTGTGACTAACAGTTCCAAGGCACATGGAGGACACAGCTCACCCCTGTAAAGATGGAGGGATGCAAGCTTGTTCATCATAGATGCTGGTGTCTAGGGGGTTCTCAAACGAATTTGAAGATGAGAATCTTGGCCTTTCTTAATATGTAAGTAGGACAGGAGCTAGTTTGTCTTGGATACAAACCCAATGCTGACTGTAATTAGCAAAGAAGGTCAGGTTCACTGGTGGGAAGGTTTTTAGTGACTCTCACACCAGCATGATCCAGTCGAGACTTGGCGGAATGTAGCCACAGTGCTCTCTGAGGGATTGAGTGTGAAACCCAGTAGGTTTTAAGACTGCAAGCCTGCTGGCCCACGGATAGTCCAGACTAAAGTAGAACATGGCTGTCTTTAGATGGTGATAGTTCCCAACTCTACCTCAGAGCTTTGGCAGCCTTGTAGCCAGTTTTTTTTTTTTTTTGGTCTCTGTCTGGCCCTGGAGAGTCATTTGTGAGTCCTTGGTGTAGCAAGCATGTCATGAGAGATGCCAGTCATGTTGAGTGCTGGAGAAAAGTGGAAAGAAAACATCTAGGCTGTGGCAGTGGACACAACCTTGGCTGGTTCCGTTGACTCTGAACTGTTCCATGTGAAAAGTTGAGCCATGGCCTCCAGGGGCAACTTTTATTTATTTGAGATTAAATATGTGAAGTTAAGAGAGAAGTTCTGACTTAGTAAGAGCACACAGAGTCATTTTGCTCTCAGTAAATTGATCATTTATTATAATATTTGTTTGAAAATTTTAATAACATACAAGGCACTAAATATTATGGCATTAAAAAACAAAACCAAACAAAGTATGTTGCATTAACTATTTCCCCACCCGTCTTCCAGCTAGTCCCTCCTGAGCCTACCTTGGGCCCCATCAGAGTTTCCCATGTGTCTCATGTATTCTTTGCCCCTTTCCCTTCTAGCACCTCTCCTGGTCTCATTCAATCCATATCCTCTCTCTCATATGCAGATCCAGCTTGTTATTCATACATGTGAGTAGTATACAAATGGGCACAAATGTAGGTAAAGCCAAATTGGAACCCTTTAAATGACATCTGTCACTAGGTCCATTATGTCTTAGACTACTCAGTCACTACAATGAAGTACCACAGGCTGGAGTGTTTAAACAATAGGCTTTTCTTTCACCCTCACTCTTGTGGAGAAAAATGCATGTTTGGAATCTGGGGAGTGCTGTGGGATGGTCTGTATGTCAAATTGCTCTGACTGGTCAATAAATAAAACACTGATTGGCCAGTGGCCAGGCAGGAAGTATAGGCGGGACTAACAGGGAGAAGAATTCTGGGAAGTGGAAGACTGGGTCAGGGGGAGACACTGCCAGCCGCCACCATGACAAGAAGCATGTGAAGATGCCGGTAAGCCACGAGCCGCGTGGCAAGGTATAGATTTATAAAAATGGATTAATTTAAGATATAAGAACAGTTAGCAAGAAGTCTGTCACGGCCATACAGTTTGTAAGCAATGTAAGTCTCTGTGTTTACTTGGTTGGGTCTGAGCGGCTGTGGGACTGGCTGGAGACAGAGATTTGTCCTTACTGTGGGCCAGGCAAGAAAACTCTAGCTACAGGGGAGGGCCTGCTTCCTCATGGAAGTCACCCTTTTCTGTGTCCTTACAAGAGAGTAGGGTACCCATGATAGTTTGGATGAGAAATGACCCCTCATAGGCTCACACATTAGGACACTCGATTCCCAATGGGTAATGCCATTTGGGAAGGCTATGGAACCCCTAGGAACTGGGGCCTTGCTGGAGGAAGTATGTCCCTGGGGGCAGCCTTTGGGGGTTTATAGACTCATTCTATTCTCGTTTTCCTTCCTGTGTGTGGATGAAATGTGATTTCTCTGCTTCATAATTCTTCTAACTGTGCTTCTCAGCCATGATGGACTCTAGCCCTCTGGAACCACAAGCCAAAATAAACTCTTTCTTCCTTAAGTGGTTTTGGTCATCACGGTAACAGAAAAGTAACGTATTGATACAGAACCCAAGATTCCTTGACTCTGTTTAGTCAGGGCACTGTCTTAGTTAGGGTTCCTATTGCTATGAAGAGACATCATGACTATGGCAACTTTTGTAAAGGAAAAAACATTCAATTGGGTGCCTGACATTTTCAGAGGTTCAGTTCATTGTCTTCTTGGTGTGACATGGTGGCGTGCAGGCAGGCATGGTGGTAGAGCAGGAGCTGAGGGTCCTTACATCTTGACTTACAGGCAACAGGAAGTGGTCTGAGACACTGAGTGTGGCTTGAGCGTATATGATACCTCAAAGCCCACCAGAACAGTGACACACTTCCTCCAACAAAGCCACACCTCCTAATAGCACTACTCCCTTTGGGGACCATTGTCTTCCAAACCACCACAGGCAGTGATCCCATTCACCAGGGTTCTATCTTTGTGACCTAATTACCGCCAAAGACGTATTTCCTAAGATCACCAGCTGAGGGTTAGGCTTCTAGTGCAGGAATTTGGTGGAGGCCATAACATCAGACCTGGCAGTGTATCTATTTATTCACTTCAGCATTTATCAATCCCTTAACATGTGTTTGCCACTGTGCTTCAAAGTGCCACAACTGCCCCCTCACTCTGGTAGCTGGAAACAGAGTGGTGCATGCTGAGACCCTCTGACAGCCCTACATTCCCAGTTCTGTACATACAAGGGAGGAGCTGCCTAACCTATAAGGACTGTGCTTCTCTGTTCACACCCTGCTCCAGTCTGGGCAGTGTGTGCATAATTAGTCCATTCTCTTCCCAGCCTCTTTGTGCAAGAGGATTTGGTAGATCTGCTAATTCTGCGGCTTGTGCATAGCTCTGGTCACACAGTCAATTATGGACGTCTTTGAATAGCATAACTGGAAACGTGTTCGGCTTAATCACTTCTGACAGCAGAGGGGTTGAGGCTGAGCGCCAGCACACGTTACACAGGAATGTCATTAACAGGCTGGTCTCAGGGCACACAGGGGTCCTTCTGTGTGTTATCAGAGTGACTGGACTGGCAAGCGTCACCTCTGTGTGAACTGCTGGACCACCTCAGCCAGCAAGTTAAAAACAAAAGTCCTGACAGAAATGAGAGGAGTCCAGGGAGCTTCCTCCACCCAGCACAATAGCAACAGCCATAGCCAATGCCAAGATGCTCCATGTTGAGCAAGGTGCACAGCAAGACTCTGAAGCCAGAGTACCTGGAAGTGATTCAAACATCCATGATGCCACCTTCTGGCTGTGGGGCCTGAGCTAGGATCCTTAAACCCTCTGACCCTCCACTTCCTTCTGTATAGAATAGTGTCTGTGAAAGAACAGAAAACATCTTAGAGGTGGAGGGAATGCTGCTTCATGGTACATGTGATGCACTTCATCCAACACCTGGCCCATAGTCAACACTTAGTAAGTTTGAGGAGTCATTGTCTATCCCTGGCACATAGGCACAGAAGTCATTGCTCCAATCACGCTCATGATAACTTAGTCACTAAAAGCACTCAGAACCCTGTTCACAGCCCAACTATTGCAAACATATGAAACCAATCTGATCTTCAGGAAAACTGGGTTAAGGGAAATCATATTTCTCTTGGACCAAGGAAGAATCTAAGTGATAGCAGAGTCTGGACTTGAGCCTCCTGTTTTGCTGAGACTAGACCTGAGGCCATGGTGTTGACAGCAGAGGCCCAGGTCACACACTGCTGGCTTGCTAGCATGCTCCAGACCAGTGACTTCTAATGAAAGTTTGGCTGCTCTTCCAGAAGCAGGGTGCTGGAGATGAGAAGGAGAGAGAAAGCTGTCGCTATTGTCTTCTACAACAGATACAAAGGCAGAGTTTTGTGATTCTGAATGGCAAGCTGATGTGGATATAAAGTCCTTGGAACACATAGCTATTGCTTAGATATGTTTGGTCCCCAGAATTTGGGATATACAGTTTCTTTCTCTTCTTCTCCAGCTAGTTGTCCTCCTCCTCCTCCTCCTCCTCCTCCTCCTCCTCTTTCTCTTACTTTTCTATCACCATCATCATCACCACCACCACCACCACCACCATCATCATCATCATCATCATCATCATTTAGGTTGGCCACTTTCCCTATGTTGATAGAGTACAGTTAGAGTTTGTTTGGACCATCCATTCCTTAGAGCAATATACTTGATAAGAAAACAGAATGTTCTGGAACCTCACTACTAACAGTATACTCAACAGACTGGCGGTGGGTGTTAGTGTCCTGTGAACATTTATTAGAACTGTGGACTCTCAGACTTCACCCTGGTCCTCTGAGTCACAATTTGCATTTTAACCCCACTCTCAAATAATTTGTGTGCATACTGAAGATGGAGGAATGCTGGGAATGGAGGAACATGGGCTCTGGCATCTGAAATAAATAGATTTGACACCCATGTCTTCCCTTTATTATCTGCACTGCCTCGGAAAAAAATTGCCTAACCTTTGTGAAATTGTTTTCTAATCTATAAATTGAACTTAATACTATCTTGCAGGATTGTTATAAGAGTTGGTGATAATAAAGCTAACTACATTTATTTCTCTGCACCTGGAACAGTCTAAAATGCTTAACATCTCTACTGTTTTTCATTTCAGTTTCCCAGCAGAGCTATTAAGTAGGTGCTGGGTTATCTATGGGCATAAACCCAGGAGAACCACTTGAGAGTGGGAAGCCCCAGGCAGAAGGTAGCCAGCCAGTTGTTAGCAGCATCAGCATGTCTCAAGGCTTTGAGTCTCAAAGAGGAGAGGGGACGGCCATCAATTATGCCACACAGAGCCTGGGTTTCCTCAGGGTGTGTGTGTGTGTGTGTACATGTGTTACCAGTGGTTGGAGTCTGAGCTAAATTTTTCCAGGTCCTTGGCTTTTTATCCAAAGAATTGAAAGTAAGGGCTCACACAAATTTTCAAAAGAATTGAGATAATTGTATTTGGAGCAAAACAATAATACAGATTAAAAAGGACCACACTGTGAAGAAGGACAACTGACTACATGAATGAGGATACTTCTGGCTCCAGGATATAGCCTTGGATCTCTTTTTGTGGGGGTGTAAGAGAATGAGGGGTCATTTACTAAGGTGGGTGGTCTGGGTGGTTCTCCATCTCCATTGATGGATTAGGTCATTGAATCATTTCTGTTCTGTGCATGTTCCTTCCCATGATGTGTCTGATTTCAGTCATATACGTACAAAACCATGCATAGACATAAGAAAGTAAACAAAGAATTCCCCCTAAAGCAGGGATTCCTAACTTTCTTAATGCCATGACTCTTTAATGTAGTTCCTCATGTTCTGGTGATTCCAGTCATAAAATTATTTTGTTGCTACTTCATAATTATTTTTGCTAATGTGTGAATCGTAATGTGAATGTATGATATGCGGGATATCTGATATGTGATCTTGGGAGTCACAACCCACTGGTTGAGAGCCACTGCCCTGAAGGGTTACTAGAGGAAAGAACTTTGTTTTAAGTCCTATGCAATTAAAACATGGATCAACTGTTATGTCCATCATACCCAGACATGCTGGGAATACAGCTGGACAGAAACTCTGAGTTTGACTGTTACCAGGGGCAGGAAAGTTCATACTATTGTTCAGTGGGAGTATATGTAGGCCATTGCAGGTGGTGGGTTGAGGGGTTCTGAGATTGCTAGGTAACATCATTTGGAGTGGTGTGTGTGTGTGTGTGTGTGTGTGTGTGTGTGTATGTGTGTGTAGTACATGCAGGTGTAGAAAGCCAGCTGCCAAGTGTATTGTAGGGTGTGGTATGTATAACCCAAAACCAAATGAGGTCTCTGAATGCTAAACGGCTTGCCTGCCTTACATGTATGTGTAAGTGTGTAAGCATGCATGTGTATACCTGTAGAGTACAGAAGACAACCTCGAATAGTGCTCCTTGGTCTTCAGGTACTGTCTACCATCTTTTGAACAGGGTTTGTCATTCACCTGGAACTTGCTGAGTTGAGTAGGCTAGACTGACTGATAGTGAGCCTCTGGGATCCACTTCTCTCCACCTCTCTCCAGCACTGAGATGATTCTAGATCCTGTCAAGTTGAAAATCAGTCTTTTCCCCACAGCAGCTTTGCTAGCAGTTGCTTTAGAAATTCTGTCACATGGGCCTGGGCACTTCAGGAACTGTTACAGTTGAGCAGGCTAAAACTCTGGCAAGGAGCAACTTGTTTTACAGAGGCAAATGTGGTATACACAGGATGTACTGAACCTGTTGTCATGGGTAAAATCTGTGGCCCATTTAGAGACACTGATGGGTAGGAGGCCATGGGAAACCTTTCCTGTGACTGGAAACCCTATACTGGCCAAGTAGAATCAGGATCCCCTAGACGTAAGGACATGAGACATAATCCACACATTTGTCATCCTTTCTTGGTGGAGCTCACCTTCCACAAGCCCACATTTCTGTCTCCTTGAAGTCTTCTATCTGAAGGCCAAGAGCAAAGAACCAGAATGATGATGCCTGTGCTCTGGGATGTATGTAAGGAATGCAGGAGATGTAGAGAAGAGGCCACGAGTTGGTAGACTGCTGCCAGTCTTGGAATGTAGGCTAATTGCACCTAGGTAATTGATGTGTTCTGAGGGACACCTGCTGTAAGGTGTTCTCTGTTTCATCCAGGGGTTTCATTATATCTAGAATCCCTTGCTTAAACTCATGACCAGGTGTGTGCTCTCTCAAATGGCTTCTGTATATCAAGTTTAATTTAATTTCAAAATTTAAGAGCAAAAAATACTGGAGTGAAGGGTAAACATGCTAGTTATTTATGCATTGGAAAATTTCAACAAAATCTCTCTTCATTAAAACTGTTAGGTGCTGTGGAATAATCTCTTTGTACACTGTGAAGATTAGTCACTGTGATTGGTTTAATAAACAAGCTGACTGGCCAGTAGCTGAACAGAATAAGGTTAGGTGGGAAAGCCAAACTGAGAATGCTGGGAAGGAGAAGGGCAGAATCAGGAGATGCCAGCAGATGCAGCAGGAGCAGGAGGTGATCATGCCATATTGAAAGAAGGTACTGCCATGTGGCGGAGTGTAAATAGGAAATATGGGTTAATTTAAATGCAAGGGTTAGCTAGCAACAAGCCTGAGCTATCAGCAGAGCATTTGCAATTTGTATTAAGTCTGCTGGGAGTTCTCTCTTAGGCATGGCTGTGTGGACCCAGGGCAACAGTGGAAGTCTCAGCTTCACTCCAGCTTACACTGGGCTCCCATAATGCTTTTGTGTCCAGTCCCACAAGCCAGGGTTGGTCTTCCTGCCTCAAAGGGGAGAAAGGCAGAGCTCACACCCTTAAAACACACCCAGAGCAGAGCTGATTCTGCTGGGTGTGACTACTCCCCCCATCCAGGGAGCCCCACTGTAGCTTTAGAAACAGGGTGAGCATTTCTCTCTCACTATGCCATTTCACTATGTTTAGAAATATGTTTTCAATGATATTTTTCCCAAATTAGCAGAGAAAAGTCATTTCAGATATTTTAATATTTTCTTTTCTGGTGTGACGCCATGCTAGGTCACCCTAGGGGGTTAGGAGAACTAAAGTGGCTCATACCGGATGAGGAGACCACCCTAACTCTATGACCTCATTGTAGCTAATTCCATCTGCATGGAGACTCTTTCCAAATAAGGTCACCTTCAGAGGTCCTGTGACTCTCCAACTCATGAAGATGACATCAATGTGTCAATCTGCAGGGAGTACAACAAACCCACACAGTAGGCTTTGGCATCTACGCTTTGAAGATGGTGATGAGGAGACCTTGAGAAGATTGATGCTGTGAAGGCTACCAGCTCCTAAGTCTGATTCCAAGCCTGAGCTTTGTCTGATAAGTCCTGGTCTTTATGAAGTGTGTGCTCCAAGGTGCTAGTTTCTGAGTCAACTCTAAGGGTATTGGATGGTTACACCCTGCTGGAGCCCAAGGTGGGTAAGTGCTGAAGACATTCTGCCCATCCTCTTCACAGCCTGCAATTCATCTGTGTGTGCATGAGTAGGGTATTGGTTGCTCTCCCCCAGTGAAGAGAGTGCTCAAATTTGTATCAGAAATAGCTCATTCTCGTGGCTTTTCTTTTTCCAAGTTAAAATTCTGGTGAAATCTCTCCTGCATTTTCTTAGCAGGGAGGTAAGGGGCCCACTGAGATGCTTTTGTGGGCTTCACTCTTAAATGAATGCAGCTGGGTATTTTGATTAAACACATATTGAAATCCACTTATAACAAGTGAACCGAGACAACGGGAGGGGCCCCACTGCACCAGTAAGATTGTTCAAGTTACACAGTTTTGTGGGATATTGCTGTACTCTGGTGCCTGCAAGAAAGAAGCACTGTGCCCCATGACCAGTGGCATATGCCAACATGCAGGATGCAGTCTCTACTCAAGCCAGGACAGCTGGGCTAACAGTACCACTTCTTCCTGAATGTAAATGCCTATTGGAATTGATGTCAGCCTGCATTGGTCTAGGTCAGCGGCTCAGTGAATTCTAATGGAGTAGCCAGGATGGTCTCTCTCTCTCTCTCTCTCTCTCTCTCTCTCTCTCTCTCTCTCTCACACACACACACACACACACACACACACTCACTGGTGAGGCTTCTCAGCTAGCTCAACAGCACATGTACAGTGGCCCTGTTTACCAACACTGGCATATTCCTGAAGGATGCTCAGAGCTGTCCTTTGCATTGAGGAATGGTGTCATGAACTCTGGCTTCTGTAGCTGACATCCCTGGGGACACAGAGATATCCCCACACTCCTTACTGACACAGGGATGTCAGGGAGAGGTAGTACTCTTAGTTCCCTCAGACGACCTACACTTGGTGATGTCCACTGTGAGCTTGGTGCTAGAGACACTGAGATCAGATGGCCTCTGTTATCTCCACTGTTGTTCAGCTTGGATAAGGAGTCATGGAGTCAGTGACCTAGTGTGATGGTTGTCTTTAGAACAAAGGACATGTAGCAGCTGAGGGCAAGGAAGAAGAGTGTGAAACCTGCTTAGGGAGTGGCCAGCAGGGTCTGGAAGAGGAATAGTGAGCTGAGGTATGAATGATTTCAAGGACAGCTGTGGTTAAGCAAAAGACAATGGCCAGAACCCTCTTGAGCAGAATGGAGAGAAAAAAGAAAAGAAAAAAGAAATCCGAGTTGTTGAATAGGCCAGGGCACATGCTCAGAGAACTACCATGAGATCCACTCAGATGGAACCTTGACTATTCTTGACTGGCAACTTACCACACCCTCTGTAGTCCCAACAGATGGTAAAGGTTTGGACCTGCAAGCCCAGTGGCTCCTGGCTTATCTGGTGGAAGCAGAATGTCTTCCTTTCTTGGGGTTCACCTAAGATCAGAGCAGTTAGGCAGTACAGCTTCCTGACAGATGGCCATTTGTGCCAGAATGATCTTTAGGTCTCCCTTATCTGAATATACCATATATGGGATGATTGAAGCAATGAGCTTCAGTTTCAAAGATTATTAAAACAGGATAAAATTTTAGAATTCAGAGTGACCTTGGTGGCCATATCTGTTCAAACAACCCATTAAACATTTGCATGATGGAGACCCAGTTTACTTTTGTCTGAATCCATTTGAACCAGTACAACACACTTGCTATTTATTATGTGGGAAGCAGATGTGGAAAGCCACTCATCGGGTGGTCAAAATCTTTAGCTTCAACTGTTTCTGTATTATTATCTCTCCAAATTAATAACACCTAGTACCCAGTTGTCCATGAGAATCCCTTTTGATGTGTGCTGCCACTTAATCTTTGTTCCTTCAGAATGGAAGAAAGACCAGGGTCATGCCAATGAGAGTACCAGGCTGGGTTGGAGAGATGGTTCAGTCATTGAAAGCACTTGCTGCTCTTCCAAAGGACCCAGGTTTAATTCCCAGCACCCACATGGAGGTTTACAACGCCTCTGTAAGTCCAATTCCAGGGTATCTGATGCCCTTTTCTGGCCTCCATAGCCACTACACACACACACACACACACACACACACACACACACACACACACACACACA
>CABHPQ010143216.1:0-47845 GCA_902168405.1 Peromyscus aztecus | reverse complement strand
AAAAAAAAATGTTGGGAGAATTATTTTCGGCTTTATTCAGCATCCTCTGCTGGAAAACTGAGCTTGGTTTTCTGCCATGCCAGCCAAGCCTTTAGTACCTGCAGAGGAATCGGCGCACAGTCTGCTTCCAAACAATAACTAAATAACTCAATTTCCTGGCTTTTTATTCTTGCTACTAGGAAACTGGTCGTCCAACATAACCTTATGCTTTTTTTTTTTTTAAAAAAAAAATTTTGGCCCGTTTTTACCATTTAAAAATATTTTTTATTTTTGTTGTAAGACTGTGTTATTTATGTTTATCTTTATTTTATTTTATTTTTAGGCAGAATGTAGTTTCAGCTGGCCTAGAACTCCTATCTAGGACAGGCTGGCCTCAGACTCACGGAGTGCTGGGGTGACAGGTATACACCACCACACCCAGCCCAATAACTCCTTCATTTGAGCCTCCTTAAATATTAAGAATTTTTACGAAATATTTTTGTGGAATGATGTGGCACAGAAATAAATACATACATGTAAAATTAAAATGAAATTTCCCAAACTTTTCAGTTATAAAAGCCTTGCCCTCAAAACTTTCAAAATGGAAATAATTTTTAACTTCTGGAAGTTAGACAGTGCTGCTAAACATAAATTCACGTAACAGCACAGCCCCGAACAGAATGTGGCTGGCAGGGCCTGCTGTCTCCTGGTTGGTGAGAGAGCAGTGTGTAGAAGTCATGGTCCCAGCTGCTCCCTCACAGCCTCAGATGATTAGCACCATGACTGAATTATTGCGCTCTGCAGTGCTAATATTTACCCAAGATTGTACATAAACCACAGTTTAAAAGAAAAGTAATTTTATGTGATTTAGGAAGGCAAAGAAAGGGTATAATTTTTCCAAGATACAAAAGACAGGAGAAAAAGCACACAGGGCAGAAAGCCACAGGGAATGCTGAGCACCGCAACAACGTGAGTAATGTGTTCTCTGGCCGGCACCGGGGCCTGGAGGGCCACCTGCAGTCGCCTCTCTAAGACATGAGATGACAGTTGTGTTTATGTGTCAGCAGCTTTGTTCAGACGTCAGTTTTAAACTTAGATCGAAATCACTTGCCATCAATCATAAAAAGTGACAGAAGTTAAACCTAAAGGTCACCGAAGAATTAAAGGTCACAGAGAATTAAAGAATCTCAATAAGCTCAAAATATTGCATAGAGATACAAAGAAGACAAGCACTGTGGGTAAACAGGAATATTATACATCTCTTACACATAAGCGTGTCAAACCACTTACATTTTTTAGCATTCAAATTCAAAACATGTTTGCAACTGTCATAGAACAAATTTAATCAATAAAAAAATTTAAGGTTGTTTTTTAAAAAACAAACAAACAAACTTCGAATGTTGATACATTTATTTTTAAGGCTGTGGGCAAAATACTGTCTTCCCTCAGAAACACTCCTCGTCTGCTGAGCTCTGTCATGGGAGTTTGTAGAACACTGGGTCAAGCAGAACACAGCTTCATCTGCACTCCTTTACTGTAGTCCTTTCCCTCAAAGTGAGCAGGAGCGGGGGACAGCGCATTCCACTCACCCCACACTGGCTTCCTAGTGTATGCTGAGTTCACAGCCTCCTGCTTGTCCAAGAGCTTCATCTGGACCACCCACGAGCTAATTCAACCTTAGCAACTAATCAAGTGTAGAGTACAAAGGTGGTGGGACTCTTTCTTAAGTGGATGTACCATCATCTAATTTACCAAATCCTTAAAAACAAGGAAGTCCACACAGCTGACAAAGAAAACGGAGGATTTAGTCCCAACAGCAGTTCAGGTTCTAGTCAGATGTTATGTCCAGACACATGACTCCTAATTACATTTGCAAAATCAAAATTTAAAAAAAGAAAAAAACTCACCAGTGAAATTTTGCACCAGTCAATGTAAAACTGAGTTCGAAACTTTTTATCGCATGTAATTACAGGCTCCATTTCTTGACTGCATCTCAACTGATTCTGTGGATTTTCAACTTCTCGTAAACAAGAAGAAAATGCAACATCGGCACCAACCATGACATAAACGCTGCAAAAATGTGAAACTCTCAAGTTATCCTTTAAGAAAATTGAAAACACTGAAAAAAAAAACAAAAAACGATTTACCCCTGAAAACAAGACTTATCCTTTTGAATTGAGGGATTAACCAGAACCATCTCTGAGGTGGGAGTTAGGCTTTCAAAGCAGCAGTTCATGGAGGGCCTCCTGCTGTCCATTCCTTTATTCAACCAATATTTACTGAGTGCTTAGGTGTACCCAGGACTCTTTCCATCCTATGTGAATGTCTAGAAGTTATATTTCATCCTTTTTACTGCATTCAAACCAGCTACGTGCTATATACCCTGATTATTATATTTGGTCGACTACTTACAGATAAATTTGTTAAGAAAATAACCCTATCACTAAAATCATAGTTGTAAGTAATGGCTCTTCATTTGATTTCATCATAATGCAATTATGACATTACCCCTGTGAGCAGCCAAGCTCTCTTTCGACTTCATTATTCCACTGGACATTTCTGTCAGTGTTTTGAGCACACAGACCCCTCTGCTAAGAAGTTCACCTAAGAGAAAACTGTTGTTTGGGCACCAAAGGAGGCAAACATGTTTTCTTGAAGAACACCCTTAGAATTATGAGGGAAAAAGTCCACCGAATTGAGAAACAGGATTTCAAAATGAAGCAGACACACGGGCAGCCGTGACAGGGACAGCCTCAGACAGGGGTCTTATCAACTTTCCAAAGAAAAGGAGAAAACAGAAAAGATTCGCTAACGGACTATAATTTCTTTTCTTAAAAGATAAGAATTAGCTATTTATAAAATCTGATAAGGCTACCAAGGCTCCAGCTGTCTTTGGGGGAAAAAAAAAACCCAAAAAACCTGATCTCAAGACTCATAAGTTCAAGAAAGCTAAAAAAGAAAATTTTGAGTAAACAAAACAAATTTGGAAGAGAAACAGTGAAGGTTTGCAAATGTACTCAAAGCTACAACATAAAGATATAGTGTGTACTACATGGAGTTAGACATACAAATCAATAAAATAGAACCAAAAATCTAGAAATCAACTCTCATATTTAGTAAATCTTGTAAATGTTGTTACAAGAAAGTCTGATGGAAGCTGAATAATATGTACAATAAATGGTCTTAGAACAATCAGGTAGCTACCTGAAAATGAAGAAAATTTTAAGTCTCACCACCACTATCTCATGCCATAAAAACCAGGTTAACTCAAAACTGATCAAAAAAGACTTCTGGTTTTGGATCTAGCTAGCACAGGAGGAAATTGGCAATCACCACCATATTCTACCATAAAAAAAATAAATAAATAAAAAATAAACAAACTGAAAAAAAGAACAATTTTTAGGCCCACAAGATAAATAAGGCCATAGAGAAAACTGATGCTCCGGGACTTGTTGAGACCAACAGATGAATACAGAGAATCAAAACCTCCTGGAAAAGAAGTTTGCAAGCCCGAGGGGCCTGTGAGGTGGTGGAAGAGGAAACCTTAGCTGCAGTTAGAGAGCTGCTGGAGGGTCAGTGTAGAGAAACCCGAGAGTCACAAACTCCAGGGCAGTCTGGTCATCAAGGACCCCACATTTATGTGCGCTCTCACTAGCAGACCTGGGCCCACGTCTTCGGGAAACACAATGTGTTTGTGCTGTTGGCAAAAAAGAGGGAAAGGAACAATTCCGTTCTTACAAAGGTCTGCCTTCAGGAGAACAGTGCAGAGCCTTAACCGCTGGGATTAATGGAGGAGCCCAGCAGACCCTGCAACTCCACCGCTGTAGCAACCACTCAACTCCACAAGGCCCTCAGCTCCAAGGCACAGGCTCACTTAAAACTGAGATCTAGTCACAAAGCTGGGGAGACCTCTGCTAGTCCCACATCTTAACTACTTCGTAACTTACAGCAGCTCCTTTTACTCAGTATCAGTCCAAACATCACAGCTTGAAAAAAACTGAACAGAGTCTGAACCAGACCCAGCAACACCGGTCTACATAATGTGAGTTAAACAAACAAACAAACAATAACAAAAAACCCTCAAAGAACAATCTTAAAATATTTTGAGATAACTATAAAGAATGCCATAATTTTTCCAAATTTTGGGGGCTATAGCCAAGGCAGTCAGTTCTTAGAGGGAAATGTATAGCGTTGAATGCATATATTAGAAAAGAGAAAGATTTAAAATAATCACATAAACTTCCACTTTAGGAAACAAAAGCAAAACAAAACAAGTAGGCAAATTAAATCTGAAATACACAAATAAAAAGCAACAATAAAAATCAGAGAAGAAATGAATGAGCGGGAAACAAGACTGAAGAGGAAAATCAAAGAAATGAAAAGGAAATTCTTTTAAAAAATGATAAACAGGCAAATGGGGGTATACAAGTTGTTAATATCAAAACTAAATAGTACACATTATAAGAGAGTTCATGGCACAATAAATCCAGGGCTACCACTTTCATCTCCATGCGCAAAATTCGATTGTGCACATGAATAATTATGGGGAGATCCGCCTCACCTAACTAGGAAAAAGGGAACAAGTTGGGGAGACCACCATCCACCACGGAGAGTCATCAGTAACCAGCCCTCAGTGTGGGGACAGCAGACCCACACACTGCAGTCAGACTTCCCCACACTTTTAAGGGAATAATGCTAGTTTCCTGCAATGTCATTCAGAATACAAAAGCCAAGAGAGCATTTTCTAGACTGTGCCAATAATCTAGCACTTGCAAGGCAGAGGCAGGGGAACCAGAAGTCTGAGGCTAGTCTCACTCACCACACAGTGAGTTTCAGAGTATATGTAAAAACCCAAACAAAATGAAGGAAAAAAAAAGAAAAAAAAAACCCAGCAAATTGAATCTAACAATGTATAAATAAAATTATAAAAGGTGACCATGTAGAATTTATCCCAGCTATGAAAATAAATTAAAAACAATTTAACTAATCACATCAGTGAATTGCACAGGGAATTATCTTATTAATAGATTAAGAAATATCATTTAACAAAATCAAACATTCATGAATGATAAAAGAATGGAGGGAACTTCCTAATCTCAATATGGACCATCTCTTTTGTTTGTTTTTGTTTTGTTTTAACTTTGAAAGTTTTTTTTCTTTATTAAGAAATTTTCTGCTCACTCTACATACCACCCACAGATACCACCTCCTCCCTCCTCCCATCTCCCAGCCCTCCCTCCCAAGCCACCCCACATACCCACATCCCCCAAATCAAGATCTCCCATGGGGGGGTCAGTAGAGCCTGGCACACTGAGCCTAGGCAGGTCCAAGCCCCTTCCCACTGTACCAAGGCTGCGCAAGGCGCCACACCACAGCCACCGGATTCCCAAAAGCCTGCCCATGCACCAGGGACAGATCCCGGTCCCCCTGCCTGGCTGTCCCCCAAACAGTTCAAGCCAAACAACCATCTTCTGTATCCAGAGGGCCTAGCTCTCAGGAACCCACAAGGATGACACCACCTTGGACTGCTGGCAGTGGTCCAGAGGGTGCCTGGACTGGTCTACTCTGGTGACTGGTCTAGCAAAAACCCTAACTATCATCATGGAGCCTTTGTCCAGTGACTGATGGAGGCAGATGCAGAGATCCATGGCCTGGTGCCAGGCTGAGCTCTGGGAATCCAATCTATGAGAGAGAGGAGGGATTCTGCAGGTGAGGGACGTCGAGATCATGACGGGAAGACGTGCAGAGATGACCGGCCACACTATTGGAGGCCCATGAACTGTAGACTAGTGGATCATCTTTTAGAATCAAAACCAGCTAATGATGAATAGAAAAAAAAATACTCAAAGATTTCCCATGTCACTACTGTACTGGAAGTTCTAACTAATGTAGTCAAAGAGGAAAAAGAAATACAAGGTATGCTGATTTGGAAGAAATAAAAACATCTATTCACAGATGACAAGATCCAAAATAATGCACAAATGCCTCTCAGAACATTCATTATAGTAAGTTTACAGAATACAGCAGAACACACAGGCAAATGCACTGAAAATTGTTTTCCTACGTACCAGCACAGATGGATCTTGAAACAAAAGCACACCCCCTTGACATTAGAACCTAACAAAAATAAACAAATCTTTAAAAGTACATTCAAACTATATACGAGAAAAACAAAACCTGGTGAAAGAAATAAGAAAACAAAATTAATGGAGAGCAATTTTGTTTACCAATAGGAAGACTCAGTATTGTGAAAACGATAGTTCTTTCCAAATTCATAATCTCAACGAAATGCCAATCAAAAGTCCAGTAATTTGTTTTGTGAATATTGACAAACTGGTTCTAAATCTTACAGAGAAACAAAAGACTCAGAACATCAAACATAATATTGAAACAGAAGAGCAAAGGTGGAGGACTGAACTAACCCACCCCAAGACTTCCAATGAAGCAAAGCAATCAAAACAATGTAGTTGTAGTGAAGGGCCAGACAAGGAAGTGGAGCCAAGGAGAGCCTAAGAAGAGACCTCTGCAAGTTACCTAGAGAAGACCTGTATAACTTAGAGTTAGTTCACTGACCTGTAATGAGGAACACATACACTGACATCAGTCTTCTCAACAGATGGTGCTGGAACAATCATGTATACATTAAAAAAAAAACTACAATTGAGTCTTCATATATACCTTGTAATCGTCACAAGCGTTACCTCCAAATCAGTCACAAACCTAAGTACAAACTGCAAAACTACACAATTCTAAGATAGTAACACGGAGAAACGCTAGATGACTTTCTAGAACAAAACACTAAGGGTATAATTCATGAAATAAAGGAATTGATAAAACAGACAAATTTAAATTTTCTCCCCTAGTAAACAAACTTTCAAGGAAACTGTCCAGAGCCTGGGTGGAAACATCTGTGGACCTCTTACATCATAAAAGCTGCTACCAAACATAAACCGATAATAAAATGAAACTGACCCAAAAGTCTCCCAGGGTTGGGGGAGATGGCTCACTTGGCAGAGTGTTTGCCTAGCATGCACAGAATCCTGGGTTCAGTCTCTCGCACCTTATAAACTGGGCATGGCAGTACACATCTATAATCCCGGAATCCAGGCAGTAGAGACGAGGGGATCAGGAATCCAAAACCATTCCCAGCTAATGAGTGTAAGACCAGTTTGAGACTGTCTCAAAAAAAATTTTTAAAGTAAATAAATAAATAAAATTAATTTCAAAAGAAGAAAAACCTTAATAGATAATTTAGCAAGGAAAATATACAGAGAGCAAATAAATATGAAAAGGTGTCCCATATCACATATTATTGGGGAAAAACCGACTACAGCAGCATTGAGAGACCAGAGATAAACTCTGGAACACAAGGAGAAGATGGAACTTTCCTGAATGAAGTAACACAGTGTGGCACAGCCAACGTGAACACAGTCTGATAATTCTTACAACATTACGCATATTTTACCTAATGGCCCAGCTACTAACAAAAGGATCCAGCACTTAGACCTACACAAAAACACCTTTAAAATAAAGAATAAGGAATCTTTATTTATAATTGCCAAGGACAGAAGCAATCTGTATATCTTTCAGTGGGAGGAATGGTTAACTGTGGTACATCCAGAAAAATGAAATATTATTCAGCGCACACACACACACACACAGGAATGAGCTATTAAGCAAAAGAAACTTAAGTGCATGTTACTAAATGAAAGAATATAAAAAGGGTACACGCAGTACTAGACCAACTATATGAACTGTATGGCATTCCAGATAACGAAAACTCTGGGGAGACTAAAAAGATGGCTGCTGGAGGGCAGAGACAAAAGAAAGATGAAGAGGTGAACACAGATGATTTTCAGGGCAGTGAAACCACTCAGTGTGATACACCACATAGTGTATAGATGCCATATGCAATTTGTCCAGATCCATACAATGTACACCACCAACAATGAACCTCCATGGAAGCAATGGACTGTGGCTGATGATACATCAGTCCTGTCCACCAACAGTAACAGCTCGACCACTTTGGGAAAAGATGATGATAACTGGAGGAGCCACAGGTATGTGGGAACAATGGCATACACAGCATCCCTGTCCTTTCCCTTTGTTTCTATCAAGTTAAAAATTCTCTAGAAGTAGTTTATTTAAAAATGCATACGGTGACTTAAATGCAAGAATTACAGCTATTAACCCTAAGAAGAAACTAGGAATAAATCCTTGTGGCCTTGGATTCGGCAATGGTTTTTTTTTTAGCTTTGACATCAAAAGCTCCAGCAGTGACAGCAAAAACTAGATAAGCTGAGCTTTATCAAAATTAAAACATTTCATGCTTCAAAGAGCAACAACAAGAAAGTCAAGATAAGTTACAAAGGGGGGTATTTACAAATTGCATGTCTGATAAGTCACTTACATCCAGAGTATGTAAAGGAATCTCACATCTCAAAAAGACAAACAACCCAGTTAAAAAATGGTCAAGGATCTGAAGAGCCATATCTCCAAAGAAAATCTGAAAAAGAATTGTTTTGTTGCATTGCACGTAAAAAGTATATGGAAAGAGACTCAACATCATTGGCCCCTAGTGAGAGAGACGTCAAATCCACAAGGAGATACCACGGAATTCCTGCTAAGATGACGGTAATCAGAAAGCAAGATGAAAGCTGGTGCTAGGAAGACTGCAGAAGAATCAAATCCCTCCTAGTCTGCTGCTGGGAATGTGAAACGGCTCAAGGCTTCGGGAAGACAGCCTAACAGTTCCTCCAAAGGTTACATGCAGGGTCACCAGATGACTCAGAATCCTATTCCCATGGGTATGCCTAGGAGAAATCAAAGTAGATCTCTGTGCAAAATGTATTGCTGGATTTCACAGCAGTAGTATTTCTAATAGTAAAAATGTGAAAATAATCCAAAGGCTTGTCAACTTATGAGCAAACAAATGAACACAGCCACAGAATATTGTCTTACTCACTAATAAGACACAACGAAATATTTTTCTACAATGGATAAAACTTGAAACCAATACATTAACGATGAAAAAGCCAATCACAACAACCACATACTGCACCATTTCATTTATGTGGAAAAAGCCAATCACAACAACCACATACTGCACCATTTCATTTATGTGGAAAAAGCCAATCACAACAACCACATACTGCACCATTTCATTTATGTGGAATGCACGAGGAAAGGTAAATGCAAAGAAATAGCCAAGTAAGCCAGAGTTTGTCAAGAACTAAGGTTGTTGTTGGTGACTACTGATGTGGACAGGGGTGGGAGTGGAGAACTCCAAGATGATAAAATTTACCTAAAGTTTATTGTAATGGTTATCCATTCTGAATGGGTTAACTGTGCGATATGTGAATTCTACCTTAATAAAGATGTTATTTACTTAATTTTTGAGACAGATAGGATCTCATTGTTATAATCTGGACTTACTATAAATTCACTATGTGGCCCAGATTGGCTAAAAACTCACAGCAATCCTCCTGCCTCAATCACCCAAGTAGCAAGGTTATAGACACGAGCCACCACTCCTGGCTTAATGCTATTGTATTTTAATGTGATTTATAAACCAAAACATGATATAAAAATTCAAAACTGTGTCAATGAAAGCATGATGTCACGGCCACATTTGAGATGACAACTTCTGCCACACGGCTGTACAAATCTATTTTTTTATATCAATTTTCATTAGGACTGAAGTTTCACATAAGAGACAAGTTAAAAACACCAACTATATGCCTTTGGGGGAATAAAGAATAAAGAATGCACTAAGTTAAAGATCAAAGGAAAATTCAGAACAAAAGTAGATGTAAGAAATCACTGGAAAAGTCAAGTGTTCCGTGATATATTATGTTTATGAATCACTGCCTTCCTGCTTCACACAAACCAATCTCCATCCCCTTATTAACTGCCTGCCCAACACCGTACATTTTTTTCTTGATAACTGCAAAGTATTTTCATAAACAGAGACAAATGGATGTGTTTCTCACAACTGCTAAGAGCCCTCTTGCTCAAACATGACAGTGATTTGCATTTACAATTAGTAAGATCTTAGATTAATTCAGCTGAAGTTAATATAAATAATCATAAGAAGTTTTGGTACTTTGAAATGTGTTTTTCTCTTAAATTATAAAAGCAATATAAAAACATTATAGAAAACTTGGAATATAAAAAAAGAACTCATTTATATTACCAAGATAACTATTTTCATTTTCCAATGTACCTTGCAGAATATTTTTCAAATGCATATATTTTAACCTAATTGCAATCATCTCTAAAATTTAATTTTGTATCCTGCTTCTGCACTTAATGTGTCATAAGCATTTTCCATATTGTAGTCTTTGTAATTATGGTTTTATGGCAATGTAATTTTTTAAGTGCACATGATTTATTCAGCAATTATTTCAGAGTTGGACATGCAGTTGCTTCTAATTTTTTGATGTTATAAATAAGATCGTAAAGCCTATCTCTCTGTATTTTCCTTACTGTTGCTGTCTTAAAAGACATGCCTAGAAGTGGAAACATTTTTATGGCAGTTGCCACTGTGCCAAGTTACTTTCATCTCTACTAGGACGATCCATAAACTCCTCAAACTTGATATGTTCTGAACTGAGCTCATCTTGACCCCACCCCACCTCCACCTGTTCCTCCTTCTATCTCCTTCTCCTAGTGATTGGCAACCCCAGATGCTCAAGTCATGAACTCCAGCGCCATCATCTTTGATTCGGCTCCTTCTCTCACAGCTCAATCCATCATCAGTTGCTGACAGATGCCCTGAAATAACTCGCAAACACAAGTGTCACTTGGTCCCATCTCACTGATACCATTTTAGTTTGAGCCACAAACAACCTACATGGGGGCAAAGCAACAGCCCTGTAAATGTTCTTAACCCTGATCTTTGCCATTGTCCTCTGGAAGCCTACTTGCTGAGTGAATAAATGAGCAGATGAAGAGCATTTATCAGTTAAAAACACAAACAGAATACAAATGCCATGATGAGTAGTCGTAGACAGTGGACTTGTCTCCTAGGTCAAAAGGTGTATTTGTTGCTTCTTTTGTAAAATAAGCAACTTTGGACATATTGGCTCTTTCTAATATATAATTTTATATGAGACCATACTTAATATCAACTCAATGCTGTACATGAAAAAATTATGTCTCTCAGGGTGTTTTCATTTTAGGTATATATTCTTTTGGATATACATTTAAAAAAATTCTTATCAATTAAAATGAAGATAATTGTTATCTTGAACCCAACCATATGTTTTTCAAATGTGTCTAAACAGGGCACATATTGTCAGGACAAAGCTCTAGGTCAGTGGTTCTCAATCCCCCTAACGCTGCAACCCTTTAATACAGTGCCTCATGTTGTGGTGACCCCCAATCATAAAACTATTCCACTGTTACTTCACAACTGTGATTTTGCTAGTGTTATGAATCATAATGAAAATATCTGATATGCAGGACATCTGATACGTGACCCCAATGGGGGTCATGACTCACAGGTTGAGAACCGCTACTCTAGATGACTATGAAGTATTGTGCTTCAAAACGTCAGGAGCTTTTGTACTCTGGATAAAACTCCTTATAAACAGTTTTATTACAAATTTGAACACCTCAATTTCCCTTGAGGTAGAATGTGGTTGTTGAGGCATTTAAACATTTGATGTGAGGAATCAACAAACAGGAAAATAACTGTATTCAAAACAGCAAGACGGTGATTACGATGAATACATATTTTCCATAATTGTCCTACTCATGGGATACATTTGACTCCTGATCTTGTGCCCAGAAGAAACACAAACCAACTTGAGAATATATCCATGAATGTTACATGTCACCCAGGAATGTGAGCTCCCCAGAGAGGCAGCACTGTCTTCTGAGGTGCCTCTCACCCCACTTCTTTTTCTGTATGCAGTTGCAATTAACTAAAAAAAAAAAGTGTAAAATTAAAGATTTATAAAACTGTTTATAAGATATATAACCAAATGACTAAGTAAAGCCCAGAAATCAAAATTATAAAGGGATTAATAATTGCATTTTAATCTAGAGCTTTGAGTTTGTAATGAACTTCCTCATATTAAAAATAGAAAAAGAAAAAAAAACAACAGTTAAAAATATATTACCTTCTTAATAATAAAAAGAGGGGTATGGTTACTTCTCAGAGACCTGAAGACAGGATTATTGTACATTCTGTGAGAATTGGTATAAATTAAAGGGAGACTGAGGGAGGAGTAGAGATGCTGTGTGGATTTACGATGGCCCACGTTTCATGGATGATGCCCTTGAGCCATCTAAAATCTGCACATCTATAAACACTCCTTCATTCTGTCTTATTTTACTCTACACTGTATGTGATAAGCCTAAAACAGAAGCTTTCTTATCAACCATTTTCTGCAAAGATCCCTTGGCTTCAGGATAATACCCACTCAACTTCCATAGACTATAATGCCTTTCATGGTTCTGCCTTTGGAAGCTTCATAACTATCACAATGTTGGGGAAGTACAGACATGTTAGATCCTGGGGCTCACTGTGCACCGAGGCCAGTCTAATCAGCAAGCCTCATGCCAGTGTGACCCTGTCTCAAAGGAAGAAGGTGAACGAACGGCTCCTAAGGAATGGCCACCTTTGGCTCACACACTCTCTCTCTTTCTCTCTCACTGAGAAGGGAAAAGATGAAGATAATTTCAGAACTGCGCACCCTGGCCCAGCATCATGACTTTCCATCACCACAGTATCTGGCAGCCACTGACTTACATTCTCTTCCTCACTTCTCACTGAGGCTTCTGACATAGGCAAAACCCAGCCAGTTAGAAAGAGTATTTTATGAAATGATCCAGAGAATAAATGAAGACAGTTTCTCTGCCACTGATTGAGGCTAGATCTGCACGCTTTGGTCACCAGAGGAAATAGGTTTGACAATCTCTTATGAAAAGTGAGTATATTCTTTAATCCTCACACCCCATCATTCCCTTCATAGTCACCATTTACACCACATCACTCACCCGGGGTTGGCAGCTACACTATGCCTAGCCTGAAATACGACCCTGCTCTTCTTCCCCCAGCTTTAGCCCAGGCTAAATACATCTAGGAGTCCTTAGCCTTTGGCTCTCTGTCAGGAGCAAAAGCAACACCGAGTCCATGCACAGTTGCTTTGGGGTTATGAATCTGGCAAGTGAAAATTATTCTTTTCAGAGGGCTCAGCCTTCCTTTGCAGAAGCTTACTCACTTTGAAGTAAATCTTTATAATTGTTTTCTGTTTGATTTAGAAGAAGTTTGAAAACTGTCAGCAAGGTCTGTAGAGATGCGAAGATGCTCGTCATGAAGGATGAGCTAGGATGCTGCAGAAGGGGCCCTGCTGCCTGGTGTTTAATGGCACCTCTGGCCATAGACGGGCATAAAAGGGTCTACTACTAAGAGCCACTCTGTGCCCCTGTTGCTTATGCCACTACACGCACCAAGCAGAGAAAAAAGAAATATCGTTAGTAGATTGTGGTTGCCATGAGTTTAAAAAAGAATGGTAATTTCATGAAGATCTTTATTTTTTTTTGCTCTAAATCTTGGAGCACGATTTATATTAAGTATTAAGAGAACACATTTATTAGTTTCTTAATTACTATTATGAATGCATACACATTATTTTAAAATAAGATTATAGAAAAGCAATATCTGAAATTCTTTGGCCATATGTATCCTTCCTTGTTTATATTTTCAATATTTCATTTTACATATATTTAGAGTGCATGACTTTTTAAATGCAAAGGCAAAAAATATATTAAGTGAATTACATATATACACTATGTATCATTTTAGACTGTATTAAGTGAATTACATATGCACCGCATACATCATTTAAAAGTGTATTAAGTGAAATATATATATACACACACTATATATCAATACAGAGAAAGAAAGGCACAGAGCTGAGAAAAGTGTGGAATTTACTTATCCTCATATGGCAGTGTAGGTAAAGAAACTTTTGTTATCTTAACTTTATATAACAACTAAAGAAAATATACAAATCATTCCTAGGGACACACTTTTCTCCTGCAATTGTAACTCAAGTAGGGTCTTATTTCACTGGGCCGTCCATGGAGACTCTAGAGGGACAGAGCTGGCATCAGGCACAATTTATAGAAACACTATTTTTAAAGACTTCTCCTATGCATACTTTGCAAAGGTTAAGGCTTAACATTAAATTAAAGCTCATGGAAAGCATTTCAAGTTGGGCAGGGATCTGAGACAAGAGTCTAAATAAGTGCCGCAGGGCGGGCTCTCTTAAATAGCTGACAGTGGATCTTGCCTTCAAGCAGGTGTTGCGGGTCAGTTAGCTAATGACTGAACTCTCAACAAGGACTTGGAGGGCCAAAATTCTGTTCTTAATTTAGAGTCACATGCTCAGGCCCAGCTCAAAACCTCAAAAACTCTAGAGGGTACCAGAGGCCACTAACCTATTATCTACATTTTAAATACTACTTAACCAATCATTCTCAAGCTCGGCACAGTTGGAAATCTCTGCTTCGGGTTGGTGTCTGGTTTAGAGAGTGGCTTAATTCAACCATTAGTTCAGTTCACATCTGAAAATCAGGGTCTGCACTACCGACTGGAGGAGGTGTAAGCCAGAGGAAGTATGACCATTGGTACCTGGACGCTCATGCTGTTGCTTCCGAACTCTTTCTGGCTGTTGTTTTAACAACCATCTTGGAACACATTAAGGGAACTGCTGAAAAAGGGGTGAGTTGGGAGAGTGTTTTCAGGGGGACTCCCCCGCTCAACTTGTTCCACAGTTATGCTTTTTAATTTACTCACTGGGAAAGAGATCCACATTGGAACTCCACAGTGAAAAGTTAAGCTCCAGAGTTACGTTTCATATAAAAAGCCAACCAGCACTTGAGAAGAGATAAGCCCGCCATTTTCCTCAAAGCACTTCTATGTGTGCTTGACTGACTTCAAAATCCATTGCTATAACATTCAAGATAAAACTTAATTCTGAAATTTTAAGCTGAACTTCACAGACCACCGCTTCCCCCACCCCTCTCCTGCCTACCCTCTCAGACTTCATTTATGTGTATTTGTGAGCTTTTCTGTTATTTCCAAACAAGTTCTCCATTAAGCTGCCCTGAAATCTTATTCTCCTGAATCCAGTTATCCTAGTTAATTCTAGATAGGGCCCGCACAGAAGTGTTACCAGCATTATGGGAGAAGGGAGAGTCGGAGGGGGATACGTTGTGCAAACTGATTTATTCCACGTACTGCACTTTCACAGGATTGAGTGAGAAGCAATTCTCCATCAACCTACAGATAAGGAGTTAAAGATGGAAGTAGGGTGTGATACCGATGCTTTCGACTGACCCAACACGAGTGTTTTTACTCACACAGGTCACACTCTGTACCGCTTGAGAGTTGACATATCCATCTCAAATGCACGGTCTCATTTAATCACTTTAAGAAGCTTGAGAGAGCATGTCATCCCCACTGGAACAGAAAAGGAAGTTGAGGCACAGAGGGGTTCCACATTTGTGCAATGTCACCCGGCTTGTGAGTGACAAGGCCAAACTTTTGGCTCTCGTGTCACAGGAATGGATTTCAAATCCACTTCAGCCATCAGCCACCAACACATGGTGGAAAGAATGTGAAAGGCGAAGAAATAGTTTCCTAGAATAAAGCTCCAGCAGGCGGTGAGTCGTCCAGCTGAGAACTGGGCATCAATTTCCTTTGAAATGCATGGCCCTAAAATAATCAGCTTGTCTCTGAAGGTACAAAAGGCTTAGTGCTATAATTTATGATGTCCATCCTGATCTACAATTAGATTCACAGGACCTGGGTGCTATGATTGAAGGAACCACTGATACTATCTCTTTGTCAATATAGAAAATTGCTTATATGTCCATATCTTCATAATATCTATTTCTTATTAAAAAGAAAAATGCAATAGGCTATCTTCCATCTACAATAAGTTTGATAAAGTCACCATACTTAAAAATCCACATTTAAGGCAACGAGATCAAAGTTCTCTTACCCCTCCTTCATGTCATTAATAGGAAGCGGCACCCTGCCACCTCTGTCTAGGGCCGACGTGATGTTTATAGCGTTGAGGCGCTCCGGTTGCCACACATTTTTTACAGCCCCAAGAAAGTCTCCAAGAACCTCACTGGCCAACATTTCTTCCACATTCATATTTTTGATGAAGAATTCTGCTTGATAAGGCAACGGGAACTCTAGTGTTGATAAAAAGGGATATGCATATCTTTAATGAGGCAATTGCTTAAATTAAAAGAACAATCTGAGCTTTGTGGAGTTCCGTTATAGTCCTGGCAGCAGATAGCAATACAGAACAGTCAATTCTCCATCTGAATGGGTTCAGATGCTTAAATTAAACAAACTGTGACCCCAAATTGTTCTTAAAAAAAAAATATGTCTGATTGGAGGGCAGTGGTACAACACTTAGGAGGCAGAGCAGGCAGATCTCTGTGAGTTGAAGGCCAACCTGGTCTACAAAGTGAGTTTCAGGACAACCAGGACTGCATAGTGAGACCCTGTCTCAATAACAACAACAAAATTATGTCTGTTCTCAACAGATATAAAGTTATAAACTTTCTCATCATTAATCCCTAAACAATATGTCAACTGTTTATATAGAATGTACATTGCATAGGTATAATACATAATCTAGAGATGATTCACATATGGAAGCATATGTACAGGTCATATGTGAAAACTATTTATTTAAAATAGTTTTTTATTTACATAAAATAGTTTTTACATATGACCTGAACAGATTATATAGGGGACTTAAGAGTTCTCTGATTTGGGTATCCAAGGGGATCTAGGAACCAACACTGGTGGTACTGAGGGGTTACTGTGACTTCAAAGGCTTCTCTGTAACTGACGATGTGTCTAAGAACATAATATACATTAGACACTTAACTATATCTACAATATAATAAAATCCATGGTTCATGGAGGTAATTTATAATTACAGAATTTAGCCAGATAAAGGAAGAAGAAAGAAAAGACTAAGACTGTGTTTTTAATTTACAATATTTCTGATATTGTTTGGAACATGCTAAAAATCATTGGTTTTTTTTTCTATGATACTGATTATATATAGCTAGTGAGAATTCTAAAATTTATATCAATTCTATTTGGATTATTGTGTACTAAATATTTCAGAAAATAAGAAAGTTCTTGTACAGTTTCACAGTTAAGAGTTTTAGTGAGCTTTTTTTTTCCTTCCAAAACATTCACTGAAATTCTTTAAAAATTTTAAGCCAGTGGGGGTGGCACACTCCTTTAATCCCAGCACTCAGGAGGCAGAGGCAGCAGGAGTTCGAGGCCAGCCTGGGCTACAGAGCGAGTTCCAGAACAGCCAGGACTGCACAGAGAAACTCTGTCTTGAAACACAAAAAAACAAATGAACAAAATTTTTTTAAAATATACTTTAAATAAACCTAATATAAAATTCAGTCTATTAATATAAGAAACATTAACTAAATAAAAATATTTCAGTTTCTCTTGCCAGGCAGTGATGGCTGACGCCTTTAATCCCAGCACTCGGGAGGCAGAAGCAGCAAATCTCTGTGAGTTCAATGCCAGCCTGGTCTACAAAGTGAGTTCCAGGAAAGGCGAAAAAAAAAAAAAAAAAAAAATTCAGTTTCTCAAGTGTTAGTCTTAAATTGCTGACATTTTCCCTGATTGTTCTCTTAAAATTGAACTGTTTTCTTCTTACACAATACTATTTCTCCAATAATAAGAGTTAACTTAAAAACTATTTATAGCCAGGGCAAATGAAGAGACTCATGTGGATTATAATAGCGGGAAAGTCTGCAGGTTCTTGTACCCCCCCATACTTTTAAGTGGAAGATTAGAGATGTTCAGAAAGATACAATAATTTCAATTTATCTCATCCAATTTTCTCTAAGTTAGAGATTGTGTCTATAATGTGCTCTGCAGACTTCAAACATATGGCAAAAACTTATAAAACATTAAAACTTTAGCCCCTATTTTAACATGAAAAGGTTGGTTATATGAATATTTCTGAGTTCCAAACAGATTTAATGTCTCCAATCAAAATCATGAGTTTGTAAATTAATCTACTCTTGTTTAATTAATGGAAAATAAAAACACAGAATAAGCACCTGACATCTTAATGACCTCATTTCTTGGAAGACTCTTTGATATTTATGGACACAAGACACCAGAGATTCAGTGAGGGAGCTAGCACCAGCTGCAGGGTTTTCTCCAGAGCTGTGTAGCAAGTGGTGACCACTTCTGAAGCCACAGCTCTGTAAGGCCCTACTCACAGAAAACTCTTTCCCCCTCTCCTGAAGGCACTAGTTTGGCTAGATTTAGTCAATGCATAGCCTACATGTAGTCTTCTAAAATAGGATCTCTTCATTCTCTTTCTTGCAGATGAATTTTCAGTTTATACAAATGCATTTCCTCTTTACATACGACAGTAGCTTAATCTTGGACACTTTCCCCCATGTCTAGAAACAGTCACACAAATGAACCATGAAGAAGAGTTTCTCAGTGGTAAATGATATAATACTTATAAATAATGGCAAATATAATCTTGGATATGCCAGATGTATACAATTACTCTTTTCCCTAAATATTTTTACTTTTAGGTTTCCATAAAACCAGTCTCCACTGCACCCCTCTCCACTCTACCCCACCCCACCCACCACTCTTTGACTCTTCTGATCCCTTCAGCCCCACTTAGTGGTTCTCTTTCTGAGATCTACTACAGGGCCTTGTGGTTGCTACCGTACCCCTCCAAAGTTCTGGACTGTGCAGCTTGCCTGCTGTCTACTGGGCCAGGAACTACTGCCAGGTCTCTCTGGATGAGTCACAGGAGCTTTCTAACTCTGGGGAAATCCCATACTTGCTATATTTGGAAATCAAAGAGGCCAAGAGAACAGTAGGCCAGCAGATTGGTGGCAGGGCTCTGAGGTGCTAACCCCGATTTAGGGATTCACTTTATGTACTCTCTTTGAGCACCATGCTGTGGAGGCTACATGACTAATTTCCCATTAGGTCACTCAGAGTAGAAGACAGCTGGCCAAAGAGCTGGGCTGAGCATGATTACCCTGATTTACAACGTTGTTATTCCTTTTTCTAAACTTTATCTGGGGCAAACAGCATGCGTGAAGGCCATGTTCAAAGACGTCCATTCTCAAGTACATATGAACCTTGTCTAGACTGGCAATGACAAATGTGTGACCTTTTCAGTTTAGTAGTTTTCAAAGCATTTGGGGTCACTGAACCCTATGTAGAGAAGTCGAGCAGATCTGCCTGAATTCCAAAGAAGACCTCTCCAATCTTCTCCTCCTCCCTCACTAACACGGCTTCTAACTACTTGGTGCAGACAAGCAGCCCCTAACACTTACTTTCGACCCTCCAGCTGTGTAGCATTCTTACATCAGGAAGCACATGAATATGCATCCCCATGTGACATTAACACCTACAACAGGTTCTGAATGCTCATGTTCTACAGCAGAGACCAGACTAGAGAAAGAGAAAGGTCCAACTGCAGACCAGGCTCTCTTCCAGTCTGTCATATCTGACAAAGACTTGGTCTCTTGAGACTATAACTACAAGGTCCAAGAGCCCAAAGCCACCATGGTGTAATTATGTGACTCCAACCATGAATCCACGAATGGGAAGGAAAAGACAATGACTCTGCCCGCTTAAAGAGTTCTCAATTCTACAGGAACAGCTTAAACTAGATACAACTATCCAACCCTAATTAAGTGGAGAATCAGTCTCCCTAACCTGTGGATTCCTAAAAATCATGTAGAGGGTGGGAGTGTGGAGAGGGGATGCTATGTCTAGGGCCATAGACCTGGACCTTGCCCTTGTTATCATATAGAAACAGCACTGGCATTTTTAACCTGGCATAGTCGTCTGCAGTTGGTACTATTAAAATACTTAAGGGAAGACCCACTGAAGGCGGGCGGCTCAAGTCCTTGAGCAGTCTTTCCAGGTACATACGCTGATCTTGAACTTAATTCTTTCTTTTATATAGTCTAAAGGCAACTTTTAACTCAGCTTTACTGAGTTATCATGAATTTCAAAATTCTAGTTTCTGGCAAAATGTTTTGTTTGCCTGTTTTCTACCAATAAACAGGAACAGTAATTCCCCATCAAGAATATACTATTATTTTTCTCTTTTTCAGAGGAAAAGATCTGTAACAGCTCCCTCCTGTTATTGCCTTTACTAACAGAAGTGTAGAGAAGATTATCTTATAATTTTCTAATGGTACCTAAAATACTTTCTCTTTCTTTTTTAACATTTAAGCCTCAATAGATGTATCTCTGTGAGTTTGAGGTCAGCCTGGTATACAGAGCAAGTTCCAGGACAGCCAGGACTATACAGAGAAACCCTATCTTGAAAAAAATCAAAATAATGATGATGATGATGATGATGATGACGACGACGACGGCGATGATCCTTCAAGTTTTGGATATGGGATGGTAATTTTTTCCCCTTTCCTCTCTCTAGGCTCTCCCAACTATCTTCCCATGAGCCTTTCCCCTGTCTCCCCAATCTCAAGTTGGCAGCCTAGCTAAAACATTTTAAGTGTTAAACACATTTCCTAGTCTTTGCCAAAATATAAGAATAATTTTTATATTTCCTGTGTCCCCAACCTTCAAAATCCTCAAGAAATCATTTAGAGTTTGAGCACGTTGCTCTAAATTGTTGGTGGACTCTAACATTTGTGACACAATGAGCAAATTTATCTAATTAGCAAACTGTGTACCCCAACTACCTAATTAGCAAACTATGTACCCCAAGTCTCCCAATCATAGCTTATCTTCATATGCAGCTAAATTGCTACTTACAATTATACCAAAGTTAAATATGAAAGTAGCTGATAACGACTCTGTGTTCTTGGACTTAACTCACGGGCTTTAGAGCAGACTTGAAAGCAGGTGCATCTTAGTACCCTTCAGCACTGATGCAGCAAGGCTTGAAGACATCATCAGCATCTGGTGAAGAGCCAGCCCCAGTTCGTCAGCACAGTACACCACTTTTATAAAAAGTTAGAAATGGCTTGGTTTTCTTTCCTACATTTTACTATTTCATCAGTTATAGTAGGGATGTGGTGTTTTATAATCAACAATTATATTTCATGTTTATAAACACAATGAAATCCTTCTTATGAATGTGATTGACATATTTCCATACTTACCTTCTGCTGACATTATATTAATTATCAAATTATGTCTTGCAGTCTCAAAGGTACGTCTATTGTAGGCAGTTATCTATTAGAAAAGGAAAGTCATCTTTAGAAAGTGAAATGCAACTCATCAAAGACAAAATGCAAACAAATCATTGTTCTTTCCATTTTTATTATTTGTTGATATATCGAGACAATTCCTTTCCCTGGGCAATAAGAACCCAGGACTTTTAGCAGTATTGTAGGAAAATAATTAATTAGCCAGGTCTATTTAACATGCTAAAACAAAAAGTTAAATAGAGGAAGATTCTTTCGTAGAAAGCCATTAGGCACAGAAGGCAATATAGATGGGTCACTAGAAGATGGATGAATTATTATGAGTGACTTGCTGGTGACAGACTAAGATTAAAACAAAACACACACACCAAAAAAAAAAAAAACCCTAAGAATGTATGGTTGTGCTAGTAAACTGAATTTAAGAACCAAGCACACCAATGCTGCATTTAGTGCTCAACTGCACAACAATCGGTCAAAAGATGTCATAAATAACCCTTTCAGGGTGTAAATACACCTCATGATGAGTAAAGCAGTAAGATCATAGTCTATAAAACTTAGGGCACATGCTCAAAAACCACAAACCAGCATTTTCATACAGTCAAATGTTAGTAAACACTTGCACGGTCAGTGAGCTTATACCGAAGTCAACTCGGAAAGGACTACCAGAGACAAACAAAGTAAAGGCCATGGCTTCAGAACTCAGGGATAATTAACTTTGTAACAGGCATTAAATGGTGCAGACACATCTGGAGTACCTCGACAAAACCAAATGACTGTGTCAAACTCTTAAGAGTCCCGGCACTAGGTTTCTGGTGGTGACTGCAGCTGTAAGTGACATCAAAACAGAAGATTGGGAGAAAACTGGCTCCAGCTACTAGGACAGAGACCTTTGTGCACTCAACAAGCACCAGTGATGTTTACATATCAACAGGAACTTAGAGAGAAGTAGGGTACAATTGTCAGGAATACTGAGAGTTAAAACAGCAAGATTCAGAAGTGGGGAATAAACAATTTTAAACCTTTGGCAACATTTATTCTGAACAGCACACTAACCCACAGAGTTAAAGGACTTTCTCTCTCTCCAACTTGTCAAAATTCCATTGGGGTTGCCACTTTCTTCCTGGCAGACACATGAGCAGCGGGGCGCACATCAAACCATAACCTTAATACTAGCTACCAAGCTAAGTAGGAGAGAGTGCCGAATCCTAACCACTAGACCACCAGGGATGCCAACTACCAAACTAAGTAAGAGGTATTTTTCTAAGAAAGCAAAGGAAAAGGTTAAAAAAAATAAGTTGTACTTGGGAATTTTTGTGATTTAAAAGTTTAGCCTTTACTCATTAATTTACACAATTAATATATACTAATTAGTTAATTTGCCTTACTCCCCCCTCCAAATAATCATAATCATATTTTCAGTGGAAGAAAAGATGACTGATCTTCTCCAATGTGTTATTACAGGGAGATTTGGGCTAAGAAAAGATAATGAGTATTATAAATTAATAATAATAGCCTTCCTTATTTGTCACAAATTTCATTACTGTAAATTTTGTAAACTCCAGCTTCATTTTTTTAAATCACAGGTTACTGGGGGAAGTGAAGAATATTTTATATTAAGAGGAAAGTTTTTATTATCTGAATGTATATCTAATGTTTAATCTTAACAGCTATACCAAAATAGTATGCTTTTTCTCACTTCTAATAAGACATTTAAGTACTGTAATGACCTCAATCAAATTTTACTTACTGCAAAGACATGAAGCACTTCAAAGCATGAGGGGGGATGCTTTATTTTTGATCCTCTGTTTCTAAAATAATGCCTAACCAATTTCAGATGTTTAAAATTGAAATATTTCAAATATATCATTACTGAATTCATAGATTGATATAAGTAAATAATGGTTTAAGACCCATAAAACTTGACTAAATTAATAGAAGAATATATTAAAATCCTATGCTTTTTACACTCTATAGATATATTTGTATTCTATAAAAGGTCGTGTTAAGTTGTCATTGGTACTTTTTAAGCATCTTATTTGACACAGATTCATAACATTTAATGTCTTAAGAACATCTTGACAGTTCTTCAAGTAGTAGTTGAAATTATGGACTTGATGTTTAAAATCCCATTTACTTAACGAGATGAAGATTTCATTTACCTGTTTACTTAAAGTCTCATTTACTTATTACAAAAACATGTAGACTTAAAACATATTGCTTAGTTTTGCTTGTTTTTGAACACTATGAAACCAGTAATCTAAATGCCATTCACATATAGTCTTGTGGTTCATCTCCCCACCTCTCAGTTCAACATTTTGTTTAAAACTTTATCCATACTGCTGGACAAGCCTCAGTTCATTTTTGTCCATAACATTTACCATATAAACACAACACGATGTATGCACCTAGCTCTTGCTAACAGCCTTTCGAGTCTGTTGTCTTGTGAGGGTCCAGTGCTCGGCTTTATGAACAATGTTCAAGGAGTGTGTCCGTCCATGCCTTCAGGTGAGTTTTTGCAAGCTGCTTGTTTGGGTAGATACTGAGAAGTGGGGCTGCTTAGTAACATAGCACACTAATAGTCACTCATGTGACATAACCCACAGTGGTGATGTCGATCCCCACATTCACTCGGAATGGTTTGCATGCAATGATGGTAGACTTCTCATGATTGTCTGAACATGTATGTCCTTCATTACTGGTAAGGACAGACACCTTACTTGGTTCATGGGTATTTGTGTGACCTCTTCAGTAAAATATCTTCTTCTTACTGAATTGAGGATTTCTTTTCAATTTCAGGTACTCTATGGTCAGGCACATGCAATGACAGTGTCTTCCCCTGTTTTATGGCTTATTTCTTAAAGAATCTCTTTTGATGACTAGTTCACAAATATAATAGTGAAAATTACCTATTTTCTCTCATAAAATATGCAGTTGATATTTAAGAAATTTATTCTTGTCCTCAAGTCAGCAAGAGAGTCTTCTGTATTTTAATATAATAATTCAGTCTTTTGTTTTTCACATTTAAGACCTCATCTACCTAGATTTGTGCTTGGAGTTTAATATGAAGGATCTAACTCTATGGTTGGTATGAAGGATCTAATTCAAATGGCTAACAATTTTTCTGAGCACTAGTTAAGAAATAGACCTTCCTCTTCTCAATGACCTGTGGCACCAACTCTTCAAACAACTAACACTGTTCCTTGTGTGGCCTGTTGCTGTCCTTGCTACTCAACCCTTCGGTCCATCTGTCCATCTCTGTGTCACTGCAACTCTGTACTAATGACCTTGGGTTTATGGAAATCTGGATGCCTGCAAGAGAACAGAAACCTCCTTTGCTTTCTTCTTCATTAGGGCTTAGTTGTTTCTAGCACATAACCCTCCCCATACATGTAAGAAACAGTCAAGTTCTATTTTCAAAAATCCACTGAAAACTATATTGGCATTGTACTGAATCTACAGAAAGTATGCCATTATCACACTATCTTCCTATTACTGAAATTACCATCTACTTATGCAAATTTTACATGCTTTGTGTTATATTTACTCCTGGTACTTATAATTTTTGTCTCTATTGAAAATACATGCCTCTTTGAAAGATCTATTTTCTCAATACTTTTTTATTCATGTGCAGAAATGGAACCACATTTATATTTCTCCTACAGCTTATTGCTAGCCTTTCATAATATTTTAATAGTCCACAGACTTCATACTATTGACCGTTCAATTTCTTTCTTTCAAATCATTGGGGATTTGATTTCATGTTCTTCCCTTCACTAGCTATGACTTCCAATATATCCTACAATAAAATATAGAGGATGTCATTCTCGTTTTGTTCCTGAATTTAAGTGAAATTTCTCTGTTTCCCCACTGAGAATGATGTTTGCTATTCTTTTGGGAAAAATGATCAGGTTAAGGAAGATCACTTTGATTCTTTATTTAAAAAGAGCTCAACAGAGGGACTGGAGAGATGGCTCATCAGTTAAAAGCACTTCCTGCTCTTGCAGAAGACTTGAGTTTCGTTCCCAGCACCCACGTCAACAGTGGAACAGTTTTATCTTTTAATTATAACTTTTATAGGAAATATTAATTTGATTTAAATTACCATTACCATTGCTGTTATGGGTTTTAACTTCTCGTGTCTTATAGGTATGCTGATACTAGAAAAAAAAACTGGTGAATTATAACACCCCAATGGCTTTCAGAGTACAGGCTAACTCTATCATCACAGCTTACACAGTCCTCGGGAGGGTAACCTTAGCAACACCGATAACTTGTGTTCCTATCGTCTGTCCCCTGGAATGTACCCTAACTTCTAACCATACATATAGCTCTCTGAGATCATATACTTTTTCACACCTCCCTGATTTGTTTGGATTTGGGGGTGGGGTGGGGTGTGCTTTTATTGTTTGTTTTGTTTTGTTTCAGTTCTGGAGATGAACTTGCACATGTCTGCTATCTTCTCTATCACTAAGCGAGAGCCCAAACCCTATTTTCAAAATCTAGAAGGGCTGCTTCCTCCCCCCAGGAAGACTTCCTTGATTGTGTGAAATGGACGCCTGAGCAGTTTCTGATGATAGCAGTTCCCACAGCACTGGGTAGGCATGTGTTTCTCTCCCAGATCTTCAGCCCCTAGACCATAATGCATGGCTGAATGCATCTGCCATTCATCCTTCTAACCCTAGTCACCTTTCACAGTGTTTGGTAATTAAGATGTCTAGTGAGTGACTTTATTTCAATAAGCATGAAATTTGAATAAAAAATATAGAGTGACTTGGCAATTTGGCTCAGTGGGTAAATGTACTCACTGCCAAGTCCGAAGACCCAAGTGTGATCCTCAGGACACACAGAGTGGAAGGAGAGACTCCTGACAGCTGTTCTCTGACCTCCAGAAATGCATCAAGGCACATGTGCACACACACACACACACACATAACTGAAATACTTTTTTAAAATATAGAACAAATAAATGTTTTAAGTTTGCATTTATCTTATTACATAGACTTTATGTTAATTTATTTATTTCTTTTAATCATTTGATTTTTCAGTAGTTTAGTTTATCATTTTTAATATAAATGTTGAAACAGCAAACTTTATAGAGAAGAATATTATATGTCAAAACATTAGCAAGTATATTTCTACGTTAAAAAAATCTTAAAAATCACTTCCATGTAACTTTAATTTCAACATTTAAAACAAATGATAAAACAAAAACCCACAATATTGCTCATTCAAAATAAATTACCTCGATGATAGTTGGTTTCCCCACATTTTCAGCCGTTGGAGACCCATACAGAACCCCATCACTGTATGGTGTCCTTTGGATGTATCGAAGCCATCCAGGTCTGTCTGGGTAACCCATTAAATTTGTGTTAAATGTTATGGGATCATTACTAACTTCACCTAGATAAGGAACACAGAATTAAGACATACAACAGTTATTTTCATACATGCTTCCTTGGTGCTTTCAATCAAAACATTCCACCTGAAAAAAAAATTTTTTTTGACATTTGTAGCAAACTGAATACACAAATGAAAAAAAATTCATCTGGAAATTTTGACTTTAGTTATGCACATGATGAAAAATATCCTTTTGGTTGTTGAATTGGTCTTGAGATCTAATTAATAAAAGTAGAAGATTTTAACAAATTTCTTGGTACTATTTTGAGGATAATACATTAGGACAGTTTCATCAGTAAGACAACAAGTATTGTTCATAAATATCTCCCAAAATGCATTTATCTGTTAATAAGAAGCATTCACTTCATGAACTTCGGAGTAACATTAAGGAGTGGTCAAATAATTATGAATGTATCATAATGTGTCATAGCTATTTACTTTTCTTATATGTAACAACTGCTATCCAAAAGGCTTAGCCATATAGTTTTCTAAAACCGGAACATCTCATAAGAAAACACGTTAAAAGTAAAAAGACTCTTTTTACTATTAAAAACAGATCTACTGTCATTTTATTAATGTTAGATAAGCTACTATTCATCATATAACCCACAAAAGAATATTTATATTAATTCTAATATTAAACATGTATTCTTCCAAAATTTAATTTTCAGAAGTCATTTTTGTTACTTAAGAGTTATAGCTTAATGTTTTCTCTTGCTATTCTTTCTGTATCTTCATTAATGTGACAGTACTTGTGATAATTCAAAATAACATTTAAAAGAATAGTGAATTAAATATGTTTTAATAATTGTTATTACTTTGAAGGAAAATAAATCATCATTGCATTATTATGAATTTTATAAAACTGTCTCATAAAGTAAAAATCACTTTTTAAAAACACTGTTATTTAATACCTTATTTCATTCTCTTACACAACAAATGTATAGTTTTCTAAAAAAAAAAAAAAAATCACTATACTATGTATGAAACTAAGTCAGAGTATAGAAAACCAGAATCGGGTACAGCTGTAATTATTTTTGTGTGACTAAAGGCAGGTCATTTGCCAGGCAGGGACATAACACTCAAGACTGAAACTTAAGAAATATGCACTCTCTAAAATTCAAAAAATTATTTCCTTTTATAATTAAATTTCTCATCTTAAAATGAGAAAGATCCTACAACAACTAATTTTTCACAGATCCAAATCATTTTAAACACTGTTAATTGTGTTTGATTTCATATCACGCAGGTTGTGCACATTGAACAAAAAGAAATATTTAACCCTTCTTCCCTCCTGCAGAGAACCTACCAGGCTTCGGATAAGGTGGAAATTCACCCTTAAAATACTCTCTCTCCAACACATGAACAAAGAGGACACCTGCAGACGGGTATACGTTCCGATCGGAGTGCACCTTTGAGAAAAGAGTGAACACTAAAAGCAAAGAGACAGACGAGAGTGAGAACTGCCCTCGATAACAGCGTCGGCTACAGAGATGCGGCTGACCATGCAGGGGCTGCTGAGAGAACCGAACAACACACGAGGGAACCGTTAGTGCTCATTTGATTGAAAGCGAAGCAATTTTAGGACAAAGCAGAAGAAAACTCTTCCGACTTGTATTCAGAAACCATTAAAATACCGCACAAGTAAAATGACATACATTACATTTAGTATTTTTAATTGCCATTAAGCATAAAGACATAAATATCATTTTGATGATTTATTTTTGTTCAAAAATATTACCAACAAAACACATATAATAAAAACCTGCAAACTTTATAATTACTACAGTTTTTTCCCTTTCCCTTTTTAAAAAGCAAACACATAGAGTACTTTTAAATAATAAATACTATTGCTTTCCAAGCAGAGGCAAGGCAGCCTAGGTAACTCTCACCAGAACATAGACAGCAACTCATTCATACTTAGGAAGATGTGCTGGCAACTTTCTCCATGCATTACTAAAACTTTTCTTAGAAACAATTACTTTATTTCATATCTCCTGATTTTGGCATCTAATAATTAAAATAGCATAATCTATTCCATTATGATACCTCCTAAGTTAGCAGCAACAATTACACAACACAATTCTGGACAAATCATTCTTTAGGCGAAATGAGACCAATTTCATGATTCACTATGACTTAGGACCTAAGATTCCAGTGCACGAAAATGGCTAAATTGGTCTGATTAGTTTCTCCTTCTTGTTTTTCCTCTGATATCATCATCTCCACCAGCACATTAAAGCCATCATCCCTTGTCACCTCTGCAACGTCTTTTGGGATTCTAGCTTCATGACTGGCCAGCAGCTGCAATTTTTAGACAGGTAAACCTTATCAGCCCCGTTCTTTCCCTTAGTCACTGATGGATCTGTAAATGTGGTAATTAACCTCAGGAACCCCAAGACTGCTCACACCAGGCTCACAACTTGCTAAAAGCCCTAGTCAGCCAGATCACTGAAAGTAGAGTGTTTAGTATTGAAAAAAGGAAGAAGAAGAACTCCCACAAAATGTTTCCCCCTCTGAGAAAACTTGTTCCTCTGTTCTGTGGAGAGCTGCCCCTAAAAAAAGAAGAGTGAGCTAAAACATTTGGCTTGTAGTTTCATGTATCCATAACTTGACTACTAAAAACACAACTTCAAAGTCTCTGGAGCAGCCAGATGTGGTAGCTCATGCCTGTACTTCTATCACTCAAGACATCTGTATGTATGAGGATTGCTTTGGGTTTAAGACAAGCCTTGGTTATAGAAATAAGTTCAGGGTAGCCTGGATTACAGAGCAAGATCCTATCTCAAAACGAAGTAACCACAACCAAAAAGGCTATGCAACCAAGTCAATCAATCAATAAATAAATAAACAAATAAATAAACAAATAAAGAGGCTGCAAGGTGGTCCAGCCAGGTCTATAGGAGGACACTGATGTGTTTGGCACTGAAGTGTGTAGTCCTCCCCCTTGGTGCTCTTATTGCCAGCTCCTACTCAAGGACTGCGTACTCACCTGGAGAAATGGTGGTCACATTCCAAATAATAATCACTGAACCAGAGAAAAACTGTAAGGATGGAGAACAGGAAAATCTGAATTTCTTTGATCTAGTTCAATAATACAATGTATCCTAAATATCAGATGGTGTAAGAAATGTGAAGACCACAGAGACTCAACCCCTGCTTCCCACATGGCCACCATCCAGTTTGGGAGACCAACATCTTCTTAACTAGGTATTACCCCAGAAATATAAGCTGTTCGGGCAATACCATGAAGGGTGGGCTGACTTTGGAAAGATCTGGGGAAAAAATAATAGAGTAGTTGTTTACAAGACAGAGACAGAGTATTTGGGCATTCAGCAATGAAAACATGCCAGATGCGTGAGTGGGGTACTGTGAGGAACCTATAAAGGAAGTAAGTAAGCCAAATATGTACAATCTTGGGGTTCATGTCAGAAGAAAACAGCTGGGAAGAAAAGAATCAAATGGTGGAGAGTTTCAAACTGCTTCTGAGAAGTAATTTTCCTCGATATGACAGTTGTTAAAATTCCAGATCTCAACCTTATGTCTAAAGCACAGGAATATTCAGAATGATCTAAATGAATCTTTTCTGAACTGATCTGATTTATTAATCTTCCTAGCGATGAAAACACCATGCCATGCAATACTGAGTTTTATTTTCCTTGTCATTTTTTTAATGCCTTGAGGAGAGTTCAGCATATTTAAATAGGTTTACTGATGCCTGTGGAATGAATGAATACATTCTAATACGAAGCGATGCAGAGACAGACACAGGTCTCATGCTAGGGAGCTAAACATATATGACACTTAATTTAAGATATAGTATTCTGTAGATTACTGTCCTCTATTTCCATCATAAAGTAATAGGCTCTTTTAGTGTTTGCTACGCAAAGTGATATATGTCACCTTGTGAGGCAAAGGGACATGTTTCTCCCATTAAACAACACTGAAATAATTCGATTTTCTATATAGCCCTCACAGAGCCTAACACGAACCCATTAAAGGGTACCTATCATTCCATATCACCCCACCATGACTAGTATAGAGCACCTGGGATTCTGCCCTCACAAAACAAACAAAGAAACAAAACCATTTCTGCAATAGTTAAGCCACAATTCACCATGGCCCTCTCAGGCTTTAAGATGACATGCACATTTTCTTTATTCTTGTGTACTCAACTGCCGTTCTGCAATCTGTTGAACTGTACCCTTGCTGGTCAGTTGCCTTGGCAACTCTACAGTAAAGCCTACTTCACTTTAAGTATAGTGTACCATTCACTGGAGAAAAACATGATACAGATGTGTGACATATTCATCATCTAGCTATGGAAAATGACTAAGCCACTATGTTTTGTTTGTGAAAATATTACTTCCTTTCTTTACAATGGGTTTAAATTATGGGCACCCACACAACATTTTCAGAGAAGAGCCCTTTCCCTATCCCTTTGTTATTTGCAAAACAAATAGCCTCCTTATGAGAGGCTATTTGGGCAGTATTTACACCTATGCTTCTTTTCAAAAGCAAAATGACATAGAGAATTTGAAGCTCTGGGCTGTTGTTCTTCTAAACATGAGCTATGTCAGTAATGTTCATGGGGTCTGCACAAACACCCATAGAGACTGCTTCTTGGAGTTAACGTCTGCTGCATTCACAGGTGCCTATCCACAAACAACAAATTTGATATACATTACTTTTCTTAATAATGAGTATGGAAAATGAAATGTAACCCCTCCCCAAGAAGCCACAGCACGAAGATCTGAACATCTCCACAATATACATGTGTACAGCACTGTGCTAATCAAGCTGAGGTCACAGGGTCTGGCTTCTCTGTGTCCTGCATGATTCTGTAATCTTGTACAGCTGCAAATCCATTACCTCTGCAAACATGCCACTGGAAACAAATGAAACTGAAAACCAGTATGTAGCTAAATCCCTGCAAATCTAGCAACATTAGTGGGCAAAACAATTAAAGCAAAAGTTTGACCCATGGAGAATTAAAAGCATCACTCTCAAACAGAAAAGATGGCTAGGGTGATAAAGATTAAAACTTTTGAAAATGCATTGCCATAAGCAATAGAATTTAATTTAAAAAAAACCTCATGTCTGAATAAAGAGCCAAAAGGAAAATAGTGCTGGAAATAATTTCAATATTTCAGCCTCTCTAAGCTCCTATGTCTCTCATTACCATGCAACCAAAATCTTATTCACAGAAGTATTCTTTGCATGTTTAGTCACAGGGAATATAGAAAAGGTCAGGGCATTTCAACAACTCTATATTATGTGACAGTAGATAGCCAAGAATCAAATAATAGATCTTGACAGCAGTAGCAATAAAGTGGGACCTCACGCTAGCTAAATTGTGCCCGTCTTCCTTTGCTAAGAATGTGTTAGAAATTTTCTCTCTGTGTGAAGAAAAAGGTTAAGTGTGTGCATCAGTGTGCTGCCTTACAATTACCTTAAAAACAAAAGCAAACATGGATATACTTCACAAACACTGAAGTTTGAAAGATTACGCTGCTGAAGAAGCTCTAACAGATCTTCACGATTGCTGTTACTGAGATGTAAACAGACACACATACCATCCCATCTTTACAAAGAGTCCAAAGGACACATTCCGGACCTTTTTCTGCGTCACTAAGAACAAGGACAGAGCCATAAAGATAAAACAGACATTGAGTGTGAGGTTGGAAAGTTCCAGCTACATTTAATCTTAAAGCTGTCTCCCTTATGCAGTCTTTGAGAAGAATGTCATAAATTACTGTCAATAAGCATGTCCAAGTAGCCTTCGTTAGGTACCAATTATGTGTTAAGTCTCATTTATAGATGATTTACCAACAAATTGATGGCTTTATACCAACCACTTGTATTGTCCTTTTCTCACTGTTAGGGATTACAAGGATGGAGTAAGATCTCAGATTACCGGGGTTCAGCAATGGAGCATGTAGAGGGCTGATGCTCCTAAGGTAGCAGTGGCTGATCCTCTTTTGTAATGTTCTAAGATCATCATTTCTCACATCAGTTACTGCACGGAGCTCTATTACAGCGGGGGCCGTAGGGACGGTTTGGTTGCCTGTCATTTACAAACCACACGAGCGGATCCCAGCAGGCCAATGCATTTTAAGGTTGTGTGTTTTATGGATTTTGTTTTCTCCCTTGGCAGACAAGTTGTCAGCTGTCATTTCTCATTGCTCTCAGTATGTTTTCTCTAGCCGCTTCTCTAGCCTTTTAAGTTTGCCATGATTAACCTATTGCAGGTTTAAAGAGCAGACTAGCAAATGAGGTAGGACTGCGTGCCAAATTAAGAGAAGATACGTGCTGCTCCAGTGTGTGCAGTGCTCTGCTCGATGTGAAAAACCAGAAGCCTGCATTTGAAGCATTAGCTGCCCAAGGACCCTTTTGTGGTGTATTTCCTGGTTCTTAGCTGATGCCGTGTGCCTGTGAATGGACTCTCTTACGATACTCTGGGTGGTGTCATTCCTTGAGGCAAAAGCAGTATAAACTTTGTGCAATATAATACATTCAGAAATAAATAAGTGTACAATTGAAAGTCTTAATTCAATCCATATGTTATGTAAACATGAGCTGTCAAATCAAAATGAACATAAGGTGTTATGTGAAATAACTTCACGCTTGCTATGAGGGAAACAGACTGCATAATTTAAACCGAGGTTTATGGATTAAATATTACTCTTAGCAGGAGTAACCTAACCAACCTGAAAAGTACCAAGATACTATAATGAATAGCTTTCATATAAGAAATTAAAAGTGTATTTCTAAAAGCATCTAATTTTATCAGTGTGCCCTTTGTGGCCAGTCATTGGGAAAGTAACAAAAAGGTACTTTGGAAACAATTATTTAAATAAGACAGTATAAAAAAATTATGAAGAAGATTTTTCAAGATACTCAAGCTATAAAGAAGGTACTGAGCAGGCACCTATCTTAATACAAGTTTACAAAGCAAAATTTAACCTAAGCAACTAGGCATGAGTATCCTGAAAATCAAACATTTTAAGTACTAACGAGGGAAATGAGACTTCATTTTTTTTCGTGTTACAGCTTTAAGGGGCTTAACAATCTCTCTGAGACTCAGAGCCCCTGCATACACAGCACGGCAAGGAGCCGCTACTCAACACGTCGGAACAGACCGCACGATGAATCCCTTCGGCTCTCTGAATCAAGATAACTCATCTCGGGATTTGCAGAGCTTAATAAATTTATGAATTCCTTCCTAATTCATTTTTAACAAGTTATTACACCATTCAAATTGAAATTTAATTATTAAACCAGGTAATTACTGTAGAAAAATATTTTAAGAGATCTTAATATCCAACCAGGTACACAATGTATTTTCTTTCTTTCTTTTTTTTTTTTAACCCCTCATTGAGATTTATGCTAGGTTTGATCAATTCAGCTTTATAAATGTTGGCTTTCAATTGAAAGCGTCTCTCTGCTGTCAGCCCTTCACCTCAGGGTATCAAAGGCCGGCGGGCCATTCATTTGGAGGTAGGCAGCTGTTGTTTTTCTTGCAGTCACAAATAGCCCGTGCCTAAGCTGCGGGATTCATTCTAAGGACAGCATTAGATTGCCTCCTTTGCCTAAGATACAGGCGCTTCTGTTCATGTGAGGCAGAAATCACGGCTTGGATCTTTTTCTACAAAAAGGCAGAAGAATTTCTTCATGGAAATTTTTCCTCCTAACTTAAGTTACTAATTTTAATTTTTCTAAATTGGAATTATCTTGGTTATTATCTAATCAAATATATTTTTCCCTTTTGCCTGTGTGTTTGTGTGGCTTAAATGTCAATATGAAAAAGGTACACACTATTGTTATAAGGGTGATCAATAGAACACGGGACTCAGAGAACGCCAAAAGTTGAAAAGGGTTTTAGATGTCATGCTGTCTAGGCATGCAAATATCTTTATTAAAAGACAGATCAAAGCACTCCTGACCAAGACATGGCCTTAGCCTCCTGCTCAAGCCAGGACTGGCATGGAATTGATAAGTCCTCCATTTTACTGTATAGGTAACAAAACTGGACTCAGAGGGACTAAATGTTTGTTTCACAAGCACAGATCCAGGACTAACAGTGTAGCCATGAAGTTTATCAATCTGACAATACAAAATACAAGTTAACACATTTGGTAGTTAATGGTTCTGCTACAATAAGATTGCTGTTAGGAGTTGCATAGCTCCTTAACTTGGTTAATAATTTCTCTGTGATTTATAAAGAACCAGAATTTGATCAGAGAATCTAAGTTTCTCATTTCAGAGAGTTCTCTTAATTACACTGCAGAACTAAAAAGGCGAGTTTACATACACACAAACTTTAACAAACTCAGGTAGGAAGAAGCCTGCTTAGTGGTTTAGAGGAGGAGGAGGCATCTCCAGCTCCTAGCTAAGACTTAGGAGGACAGCTCCTATCTCCTGTGCACGGTCCTTTAGAGTCTGAAACTCGGCTGGAGCTAACAGCTTGTTAGACAGGACACTTCTGGCAAATCAAACAAGGACCAGAGGGGTATGTGAGAGAGGACAGAAGCCCTAAGAATCAGAGTTTAAAACAAGAGGAAGAGTGAAAAAGGAAAAGATGACTATAATTTATACAAAATTCTGTGAAGTTCAGAGGAAGACTCTTTGGGGATCCCATGGGTGTATCAGAAGCCAAGGAAGGCTCCACTCCTTTGGAAAGAACAGAGTAGAAGGTACAATGCTCACCAGAGCAACGGAAGACACACACATCAGACCCGTAACTAGAAAGAAACAGCAGAAGGACCACGCCAAACAAACAAAATAATAAGGGTTATCAGAGTGAGGCTCTGGAAGGACTTGTGGGAGAATCCACAGGAGACAACTAAAAAGGACGTGGGAAGAAGAACCATATGCAGTTCCAGAATGAGTACTCTGGTGTTTTGTTTTGTTTTAAACAAATGCCTGGCATCTTTTCATGGGAAGTTACTGCTATAAAAGTGTTATCTTCACATAGATATGAACAATGAGATTTCTTTAAAATACACAGATGTTTGTTTCAAAGGCAGAGGCGATACTGGGAAACTTAGCCCTACTATGAAACAGATGTAGAGGATGAAGATTCCAGCTGCTGAATAGTTGGGTACCAGTTATAAAAATGTTAGTGACCTCAACTTCAAAGATACATGGAGAAACTCCTTTATTTTTTTTATCTTACAGGAAGGACATTTTATGATATGAATTTGCTCTTTTCAAAATATTTTAATACTAGCATTATTATGCAAACATTTTGGTGGCCCCCAAAGTTATAGAAACCAGGCCTATTATTTAGATAATCTTCATAACCACATATAGCCAATATTTGGGAAGGAAAAAGATCTTAGAGATGAATAAACAAAAAATATGAAGTGAAAATTTACAATAGTAACTGATATTCTAAACAAACCTAATACTAAGGTAGACTTTTGCCCTAAATAAATGCACTCTTTCAAAGGTCATGCAATGTGGCTAATGGACACATTTATAGATAGAAAAATGTACAAGGATGAACTCATCATTCAAAGGGGAATCCATCTTTCTAATAGAAATCAAGTACCAAGTAATTATTTAATAGCAAAAAAAACATCAATTTGGTTTACAATCAAATCACCCAAAATTAGATGAAATATTTATGGCCATTTTTCTAAGTTTACGTAAAGGCTGTTTCAAAGTGATATTGTTAACTGTACTTTTTAATGGTTTTCAGTGTTTTAAATAAACTGTTATAATAAGCACACTTGGACAATTTCTATAAGTGGCATCATAGAGACTGGATAAGGGGCAGAGGTTAAAAACAAAGAGTGATTTTTAGTTGTTTTTTTTTTTTAAAAAAAGGAAAATAATGGATTAAGAACACAGGAGGATCAGAAGTCTTTTTAGAAGATTAGGACAACAAAATTTTATTTTTCCAAATTAACTTATTAAACACTCATTGACACAGGACTGACACAGAGCAAGAGGAACACTGGAAGCGAACACTGACTCCCACATGGAGATTTACGTTTACAGCCTAAACTCACCATCTTCCTTCCCAGCAGCCGTTTTTCTGCTGATAGTAAAACTGTTGGCTTGTTTGGTCTTCCAGTTAACTGTTCCATTTATGCCACCAGCACAGCTTAATAAAAAAGCTTTTCAGAATAAAACAAATGCACACAAAGAAATGAAATTAATGTCAAATTCAAAATGACTATCACAGATACTGTTAACTTGCTCAGATCACATCTGGTCAAAGCAGCTGCTGAGTTCCAACTAGCAAACTTATTACCTGCCAATATGGGGAATCTACAAGTAAACAAGACATCGTTCCTGCCCCACAAGGAGCTCACAATCTGTGAGGATTGAATGGTAACCTCTATCCAGAAATATTGATTATGAAATGACATCAATGATATTCGCAGGTGGCCAAAAGCACGTGGGCCACAGGAAGAATGGAGGGGAGACCATTATCTCTGGCTAGGAATTCTGCAATACATCAACCCAGAGTTGAGTTTGGAAATATTAAAGTGGCAGCGATGAGCAGGATTAGATAGGGTCCAGGGACACACAGAGACTATCACAATGGTCAGTTCAAAGCTACGGGAAAGACAAAGAGGCGCCAGCCACAAGACCCAAAGGAGATAATGCTGAATACTTCTCAAACCTCAGGATACAGAGATAAAGGAGAATCACAGGTGGCTTTGAAGGCTTGGTCTCAAATGATACCGGCCAGAGATACATCACTAAGCCCAGATGAAAGGTTAACTTCAGGAGAAAGATGAGAATCAAATTCAGGGTCTCTTAAATTTAGGGTACCAAATGGACATCCAGGTGAACCCAACCAAGAAGAGAGGGCTACAGCTTTGGTTCATAAACGAATGTAAAGGGCTTCACCAGGTGCAGACTTGAAGTCATTTCTTAGTAGAACTGAGAGCAAGAGCTGAAGGCCCAGTGCACCTCTTAAAGACACCATGCCCCCAGGGAGCACATCTGGACTCTGAACCATGAGGTGGTCTGGAGCACGTACACAGTCCAGCCTGTTTCTCTTCACTCCGACTGCCCATCTTACCACCGAGTTTCCCGTTTTCCCCCCTCACCTTTCAGATTGCATGGATTTCGCCTCCATTTTTCTGACAACACTAGCTCTCTACTCTACTCTCCCTCTTCTCACCATCTCGGAGCAGTTGCCTCTGGGCTGAGCACAGCTGCAAAATCCCTGAGGATTTACCCCATGCATCTGTCCTTTCTCCAAAACCCAAAATGCAGTTAAGAAAAACACACAAGGGGCTAGAGGTGACTCAATGGTTTAAAACACTTACTGCTCTCAAACAAGACACTGGTTTGGTTCCTAGAATCCATCTCGGGTAGATCATGATCTACCACTCCAAGGGGGTCTGGTGCTTTCTTCTGATCTCCTCGAGCACCTGCATACAGGTGGTGCACATCCACACATAACCCAAGAATGCATGCACACACATACATTTAAAAGCTAAAAAAGAAATGACTAAGATAGATTGCACAGACTAGGCAGGGACAGTCAAAGTAGTATGTGTTAACCTACATACTTATATATCAAAATCAGAGAATGACTCCACAAAGAGGAGGCAGGGGTGTCACAGGTTGACAACAGAATCTGAAGTGCCTCATACTGCAATGAGAGGAGGTATCAAGGATGAGGGTTCGGCCCATATCCTCACATGCTACAAAATGGCCAGAGGATGAGAGCTTTATGAAAAAGACTGCTCTCCTTCAAACACAGGACATTTCCTTGTGACCGATTGACAATGGAGTTCTAGTAAAGTTGTGAAAGAAGAAAACAAAGTACGAGGGTCAAGACGTAGAAGCTGCAGGCACAGTCCCTCTGTGAAGAGCAGCAGCAGTCAGTACCAGGAAGCAGTGAGCAAAGGACGGAGGGCGGAGGGGAGAAACGTGGAGTCATGCTAGTAGAGGTAAACTGAGGCTCTTTCTACACATAAGCTCTAGAAAGGACGTGAGGAGAAAGAAAGAGAGAAAACGGAGATAAAGGAAAGGAGCACAGGGGCTGGAGAGATGGCTCAGTGGTTAAGAGCACTGGCTGCTCTTCCAAAGGACCGGGGTTCAAGTCCCAGCACCCAAATGGCAGGCAGTTCACAACAGTCTGTAACTCCAGTTCCAGGGGCTCTGACACCCTCACACAGACATACATGCAGGCAAAACCCCAATGTACATTAAATAAGTAAATAAATCTTTAAAAATGTAACCAAAAAAAAAAAAAAGAAAAAGAAAAAGAAAGAAGAACATAATCATTGGGACAGAAGTCGAGGAAAAGTAGAACCTTCGGGGACAGAGACAGCCAAATAAAGAAAATACTTCCTGATGAGAAAGGACAACTGAAAACAAAGCCATTCTGTAGAGTCCTGCAAAATTGATGCTAAAAAGCCTGGTCACCATGAAGTCAGAGATTATGAATGCATTTTCTTTTCACATTGACTTTTCAGTAAAATATTTAACAAACTAAATGAGAAATATCAAGTACCAGTATAAAAGGCGGGAGGTGAGGAATGGAATTCAAAATCTAGGGTCTAGCTGGCTGTGGTGACACATGCCTTTGATCCCTGGACATGCAGGTTGTTACCTGCAAGGAAATCAAGGACAGATTCCTTGTTTGAAAACAAACAAACAAAAAGAACAAAACCCGCAAAAACCTAGGTCATTAAAACAAACAACCTAACGAGCATGAAGTCTTATGGGAAGTAAAAGTCAGAGACTCTAGACTCTAACGAGGAAACCACTGGACTGGCATTCAGTTTTAAACTATGTAAACTTAAGTGAACTAGCTTTAGCTACTAAACGGCTAATCTCATGAGTGACTTCCCTTCTAAGTAGTTGATTTGTTCTCTAACTGAAATGATGGATTTCTAAAGCTAGAGGAAACACATGGTAGGCATTCCCAATAACTGCCATTTTAAACAAAATCCAAAAATGCTGACAATGTCCCATGGCCCAGCAGTCCTTTACAACACTATCATCATTGGGTTTTAAAGGTAGCATGGCTGGTTATACACCTAGGCATCCCCTTTAGAATAAATGCCCCGTGTACCCCAAAAGGTTTATAGCAAATATAAACACCACACATATCCAAGACTCTATAACAGAAAGTCTAGGCGGATGGGCTGCACGATTTCATCATGTGACTCTCATAAACAATTACGAGGTCTAGAGGACGGACACAGCATGGAAGAGTGTGGGACAGGAGTCCGACCTGCTTGCACGCACCAGAGCAAGAGTGACCCAGCACTGGGAACCCTACCTTCTTACCCTGCTAATCTATCCTAACAGGCAGAACATCTGAGTCACTGCCGGATGAAGAAGCCCACCCTACAGATGCAGGAAGCAGATGACAAATTCTGCTCTACTTTGCAGCAGCATTTCGATTTTACCGTTTCACACTGCCAGACCCTCAGTAAAGATCTTTCACGTACAGACTGTCTCACTCAATCCTCACAAACCCAAGTGAATCTATCAATGTGTTTGAAGATTACAGAGGCTTAATCTTTAGGCACAAGGTAGTAAATCCAGCAAGCAGACGCCCTGGAGCTTGTCACTTCTCTGTGGATGGGGTAGTGAGTCATCCACAAAGTAAGCCTGGGTTGAGAGACCAGATAGCAGCACTGGGTTGATTCCTTCCTCCATTCCAGGGCAGTGTTCCTCAGACTACGCTGTACGTAAGAATCACTGTTCAGAGTTCATACACAGAACCACACATGCTGTATTTTATGACTGATTCAAAGGATTTATTCGCATAACTCTAAGTCAGTGAGGTTTTGTTCTTTTACTTGTTTTCAGAACTTGACTAGCCTAGCATAAGCTCTGCAGTCACTCTGTGACGTGTCTGGTAAACTAATGTATCCTTTCCATACTTTCCGGGTCCTCAATAGAGACAGCCTCGTTATCTTTCACAAGATATTTTTGAAAATCTGATTAGTGCCCCAATTGCCAAGGATTAAGTCACGACAAAACAGCTGCATACATCTCATACATGCTGCTGCATCTTAAGGGCAGCAAAGCTTTGAGTATTTTTTTCTTTTTTTAATGTAAGAAGAAACCAAGTCTTTCTTTTAAAGTGTCTATTTATATAGGGGTGAGTATGTGTGAGCGGTGTGTATGTGTGTGAGTGTGTGTGTGACAGATACCTGTGCATGGGACTAAGCATGCTATGTTACACGTAACTTTATACAATCAATCCTCTCCTTCTATCTTATTTGGGCTCCAGGGACAGAACTCAGGTCATCGCACTTCATGGAAAAGCACCTTTACCATGGAGCTACCGCATTGATCCATGCATATTCATTTTTTAAAGTTCATATTAATTCATGTACTAATTGACTGACCTCAGAAAACTGAAACCTGATAAATGTAAATAAAAGGATAACAATTATGCTCTGCTCACCAAGCAATGTTATTAACGGTGAGACAGGATACCACAGAAAATGTGGTTGCTTAGACACTCAAGTCCCAAACACACCTTATAGAGAAATCTCAATAATATGGAAATAATTATTTGTTTTTAATTTTGTGCTCAACATCACAGAAGCACTTAACTAATTTCTTGTGTAAAATAAATCACTGAGATCTGTACGCTGAAAAATGGAGACTACTCACTGAAAACAGAACACAAAACTAATGTTTGGTAGCTTTATTTTCATTAGAAAACCAAAGCATTTGATTTCCTGTGAGAAATAAATTTTTTTTTAAAAACTATGACTCAGAGTTTAAAAAATACTTTTCCTGTACACAACTTTTCAAGATTAAATCTAATGTGTAAAATGATGCCAGCCTGAATAGCGCAGTTATTGGACAAAGCGCAAAGGTTACACACTGTCTTCAGAAATCGTTACAGGAAGGGCTCCGTGATCATTTGTCGCCATTACACTTCCAGGGCTGCTTTGCTCTAACTAAAGAGCGCAAAGGCGAAGAGCGTCATGGATCCTGCCTTTACACAGCATCAAGTCAGTAACAGCTCACACAATCTGCTGGGCTATCGGTGTCCACAACACAGCCAACTCTTCAATGCTTCCCCTCCAAAATAATCAGAGCCCAATGAATCTGAAGGTAGCTGGCATGCCCTAGGGTTCCCGAGAAACCATACAATACTTAAAGTTTGTCTTAAGATTTTCTGATTCATTTGGAGGCTTGTAACAGCATAATAAGTTTTCATCTGGCCGCGAGCAAGCAGTCTCTGAAGAGAGATTATTGCTCTTTCCCCAACCTGGGTAATTTGCAGACTAGGGGAGTTGGGGGTTGCTGTTTAATACAAGCAATTGAAGAGCTCTGAATAGTGACTGATTGCTGATGAGCTAATCAGAATGACAAGGGACAGAAATAATAAATAATAACTTGCTCAGACATCACTGTCCAAGTAAACAGCAGGATGTGCCAAATGAAATGTAATCTGATTAGCACACTCACCTTACAAGTGAACGATCAAGCCTTATCGAGCCTCTCGGGCCCCTGCTTCAGCTATCTGTTTTCATCTCTAAGGAGACTTTGCTGAAGTTGACTGTGGAGCTCACATCCCTCAGTCTTCCCTTCTCCAACTCCCTTCAAGACCCTTTTCTTTTCCCTTTTAAAAATATTTACTATCATCGTGTGTGTGTGTGTGTGTGTGTGTGTGTGTGTGTGTGTGTGTGTGTGTGATGTATGTGGGTACACATGCCACAGTGCATGTTTGGAGATCAAAGGAAAACCCTGTAGAGCCAAATCTCTCTTTTCAACTGAGGGTTCCGGGAATTGAACTCAGATCCTCGGCTTTCATGTCTAGCAGCAAGCACCTTAACCCACCGAGCCATCTTGCCAGACCCTCTTTCCCTTCTCTTACGCCACTTTCTTACTACTTATAAAACGGCTTCCTAAACTGTTTCTATTGTTTTTTTTTCTTCCTTTGTACAAAAGATCAACTGATTACTGTTTCCTATCAGCACCCATATTTTCAGTGCAATGCTAGCTAGACACTGGACGAAAGTGTTTACACAGATCAACTCATTTCTTCCTTGCATTAACTACATGAAATCGGTAGCATCAATTGCATTTCACACTAAGGATAAGAAGTCTTAGGAAATGATGATACTTGCCACCAGTCACATGCTTCGTAAGTGGTGGGATTGGATTTTGAACCTAGTCTGTGGCTGACGGCAAAGTCACTGTTACCTACTTACCAACCCTACCTCAACATAGTTTTAAGCAAGAACGCAACGTGTAAATGGCATGTTCTCATCTCAGATACCCTTATTATTGCTAGCACATCAACCACGGTTTATTTTGCTTCTGAGAAAAAAAAATGCATTGCCCGATCCCTGCATTAGAAATCGCAACAAGACGGTGCTTCGGCTGTGAGGGAGAAATTAAGCCAGTGTACTTTTGCATCAAAACAAAAACAAAACACAACAGGATTCATCGACAGAAGAAAGCCAGCATGTTGGTACGAATGAAGTGGGGAAGAGGCTTCCGTGAGCCTGTCTCCTGAGCCGCTAACAGGTGCCAGAAAGGCAGTTATTCCTAGGAGAAGGTCGGCTGGGGCTGCGGCAGGACTTGAGAACGAGAACCGTAAAAACAAAAACAAATGCTAGCAGAAGCTGCGCAGCTATTTACTGTGATTCCAGGTGACTAGGATTTTTATCAGTTTGAAGCAAGATAAATTAGGAGCCACTGAAGAGAAATAAAACTGACTGCAGAAAGGGAGAGAGAGAGGCAGTGCTCGGGGTGAGAACTTCTGAAGGGAGACCCGCTGGACTCAAATGCTGGTTTTCCCCCCCACTGGTTATTCGGTGTTTCTGTGCCTCAGTTTCTCCCTCTGGTAGGGGTAGGAACAGAGCAGAACTCACATCACAGAGGCACTCCCAGCACATAAAACTTTTACAAGGAAAGTTAGCACAAAGTGATAAATCCACAAGTGATTTATTTTCAACTAATCTGAAGAAATATTTGGGCTTCTTTAAACGTTTTATATATATATATATATATATTTATACTTTTTGATCTTCAATGAAAAATTATCACTTCAGCTGGCATTATATGGCACTCTCATTTTTTTCTACAACCATGATGCATGAAATTTAATCATATTTCTATGATGGGCTAGGGAACATTCTGGAGGCACCTCAAAAAACAAGCTAAAAGCCTAGTGACCTCAGCCTTGTCAAACTCTACCCTACTGCCTTCCCGGTAACCAGGCATGTCCTCAGGCATGACCCTTAGTCAGGGAGTTCTGGCGACTGAGAGTCGCAGTTTACCGCTCTGAAGAAAGCAGATGCAATGTGAATTCCATTTACATCTTCCCTGAGATCTCCTGAACCCTTAGGTAATTTTTTCTGAGGAAAGAATGCAACCACGGGGGAAAATAGCCTGCCATGTGCACACGGTTCAGTTTTGCAGTAATCACAATTTCAAGACTGGCTGAAAATTAAATTGTAAGATTTGAAAGAGTAGCTGAGACCAGAGGTCTCTAGCTAAAGTTTGCGTCCTTGCTCAAGTAACTTAGAAGAAAAGTTGTAGCTCTTTCTCTGCTACACAGTACCATGCGCTGCGGAAAGGGAACACACTGGGACCTTTAACAAAAGACATGTAAAATACATGCAGGAGCTGTACGCATGTTTTACATGCCGTCTTACATCCTCATGTAAAAGAGGTAGGATTGTTTTCAAATGAAGATGGCTGGTGAAAAGCACAACACAAAACCGCGCTACTCGAAAGCCAGAGTACTAGTGCGATCTAGTGGAAAGGGATTAAAAAGCAGTGGTTTTGTGGGAGCCACTGGGGTACAGAAGTGAAGCTGCAGGAAAGATTCCTATTCCCAATCAAAAACACAACCATGCTACACCCTCTTCCCAATTAGGAAGCATCTAAAAGAGAAGTAGTCTTATACCAAGTGTTTGCTTTAAATTGTCATTAATTGTCTATATTATAGGAGCCATGCTTTCTAACTACAATGCGTTCAAACAGTTTCGTCAGGAAGCTATATTTTCTAAAAGTACCTTCTCACACCCCAATTGTCATCCTACCAAGGCCACTCACTGGCTACAGTGTGTACTCTTAACTGTCTTTGCATCTTTCTACATTTTACTCATATGGAACATATATTTGTATACAGACATAAATATACCATGTTCTACCATACATGTGATTCCCTGTTTTTCTCTTAGAGCATACTTGCACCTGTTTACATGTTAAAATTGCAAGGCTTTCCGTCTTGTGGCTCAATCATAATTTATTTACTGTCACCGTGAATCCAACCGGACCAAACTTAGAGCAGAGATCTCGCTTTTCCAATCAAACCCCCGTCAGGCATTACAGAGACCATCGGGCAGATGACAGAAATGTAGCAATCATAACCTCCTGGCAAACAACCCCAGATTCAATCCGATACCCTCAGTCAAATGTTACCCTTCAAAATGTTCCTTTTCTCTTCATTTCACTATCCCTATATTAGCCTGCAAGGTCACTATCTCCAACCTGGATTTAAACAGTGGCAATCTATTCAGACTCGCCTAACCTTCTCTTCACACAGCAGTTAGAGTACTCTTTTTGAAATGCAAATCTGGTCTTGTCCTGCTTAACCCCCCTCTGAGACTTCCCCTTGGTTTAACTACAAAGATGAACCTCTTTAAGGTGGTCTGCTAGGTCGGGAAAGACTGGCTCCTCGACCCGCTGGCATTGTCCTCTCCTATCTCTTTGCACAGCACTTTTTATTTACCGTGCTCTGGCTGCCCCAGACCCTCAGCAGAGCCCCGGTCTCCTTCGCACCTTCCTGAGTCACATCCCTAGCATTTACACTCCCCTTCACATCTGAATGTTTCCTGGGGGGAAAAACCTCCACCCTTCTTCCAGGCCAGTCAAATTCTCTGCTAGTGTTTGCAGCATTTAGCTTAGTTCCAAAGAGTACAGTCTTGTGTGTAATTATTTGATTAATCTTCACAAAGATTAATCCTGAAGAAAAAAAAAAAAAGCTTGATTCCTCTTTGTCAATTCAATAATGTAAAAAGCTCTATAGCCGGACCACCGATTTCCCAGAATCTGTCACAGTGTCTCAAAAACACCCAATGCACCCCTAAAGAAAGTATAAAATAATTATTCATTCATTAACATTACCAAGTATTTTTCTAGTTTTTCATCATTACTATCAACCATAATAAACATCCACGTCTGTATCTCTGAGCACTTTTACCAGTTTACATGTAGGCTAAACATTCATAAGGAAAATTGCTAGACCACAAAAATGAAATGTATAATTCAGATTCTGATAAGATATCTAACAGCCTACTGCAGCGCCGGTCTTTGATTAGAATCAACTGTGTAACTACTGAAAATAAAAGATGTCAAAGGTGCTACATTGATTAACTGTTGCATGGGAGAGAAAAGCGGTATCATTTTACTGCCTAGTGAGAAACACAGGTTTGTTAAAGGGAGAAAACAAAAATCTTAGAGTTAATGTTTCCTTTGCTTTTGCATTCAAAGGTAAAACAGAAGCTATATTTCTTTGCATACCGCTGAAAAAAAGGGGGGGACTGAAACACCCTGCTATAACTGCTCTAGGAAAATTAACTGTGATCTCTTTCAAATTCAGAGTGAACCCCTATCTCCATAATAATCAAAGTGGTGACCAGATGAATGAGGGAAAAGGCAAAGAATGGGAAGGAATTTACCCCAAAGCTGCCCATCTCGCAAACAGTTCTGAAACCAGCCGTTTCAGTGATCTGAAAAGAAAGTCTGTCCTTCCATGTCACAACAGATGCTGTGGGGATGCCCGTGGTACAGGCTGCCAAGCATCTACTCTAAATATCTGATTAGCCTAAGGTAATTAGGTAAAAAGTGAGCCATGTGAAAGATGATTTTTAAATAATGAAATACATTTAAACCACTGACATAAATTACATTAAAATTCCGAAGTGAAGATTAAAAGAAAAAACAAAAGAAAAAAAAAAAAAACCTCACCAGAGAGACCTAAGAAGAGAATGGTATAGCCTTCACTAACACACTAATGCTTCTGAGAGTGTAACAATAGTCACACCAGCAACCAATGTTCGGAAGCAACCTAGTCATATCCCAGGATAACCCAGCTTTAAAGCTTAAACATTGGGATTATTACTTTGCAGTTCAGGGACACGGGCAAGCACTGCACTCAAGGAATTGCAAGTAGCCGCCCGCGGATCAGGGAAGCTCTGACGTGCCAGAACCTCACTTTTGAGAGTTTCTCTCCCGGAAACAGGAGCTGAGCCAGGGAATGCCTGTGGCGTCCCCAGCAACTGGGAAGACAGCCACTGCAAGCGGCTGTGTGTGTTATTACAACCTCACAGAAGTGTATGGCAGTGTCACAAAGTGAGTGAAAAAGAGAAGAACGTTGTTTGACAGTAAAAATCCACTTCATGCCATGGGGAGGAGAGTGGGTCCACGGCCGGCCGCCTCCTAACCACTGCAGTGGAGAAGGAAGTCCCGGGCCTGAGGCAGGAGGGAGAGCTGATTAGCAAGGGAAACAGAATTGCCTCCCTTTTCTTCACTTCTCTCACAGAGCCGCCCATAGTTTGCAAGGTTCCAAGTATTTAATTCAGATTCTATGAAGTCAGAAAACGCTGCTCAAAAAAGGAGGTCCCGGATGGGAGTCCTCTAACCTCCTGAATTCATTTTGAACAATCACGTCTTCCAAGTTAGATATGGCTATCAAAATAAACAATCAACGGGCAGATGCACAGGCACGGAAGAAAAATCTGCCCCAAGACATGTTTGACTCAGCAAGAATGTGCTCCCGAGGCAGTCAGGAACCATGCTCATCCTGATAAGTGGTTCAAAAGGCACAGGCTGGAAGCTACTTTTGATAGTTATGATTTTACCGTATTACTGAAGAAAAAAACCACCAACTTTATTATGAAGTGATACCACAGGGGGAAGAGGGGTTAGTTACTGTAGAGAGCTCTGTCCCACATTCCTCTGAGGAAGAGGAAGGCAGGCACCAGGCTATCTTGGGACAATGGCCAGTATCTTGCCTGCGAGGTAACCCTGGAGTCCCAAGCATCCACCACCAAGCAGAAGTCTGCTTGAACCAAGCAAGCCACCCCGGGAGCCAGGGCAGAAAGAAAAGAAAGTGACTTGGGAAGCTAGTTAACACAAGGGCACTTGGTGGAGGGAGAAACAGTCTTGGCTTTTCTCAGATTTCTCAAGTTTGCAATGCAGAGGAGAGAAGCATGAACTTGCAACTTATAGGATCGTTCTTTTTTTTTTT
>CABHPQ010143215.1:12240-50558 GCA_902168405.1 Peromyscus aztecus | reverse complement strand
CACACACAAATAAAAACACAAATAATATTAAAATTGAAAAAAGAAAAGTGAAAATTTGATGTTTATAATTTTTATATTTCTAATTAAATTATAAATACTATAATTAATATGACTATAATGATTTTCCAAGTTCTGTGATAATTACTTAGTTTTAAGTATGTACACTTCATAAAGTTTTTTAAAGAATATATTTGAGACAACCAAAATAAGCATACATTGTAATGAACATAGAATACTAAATTTCATGTTTATTTTTTTAGATTTAGATTTTATTTTTAAACATTGATTTTTTTTTATTTACAACCATTGAGTTTCATTGAGGGAGATAGAGATTAAGACTCAAACTCTTCATCTTTCCTCTGATGATCCTGTCCTTTATAGTTATGCTTACAATTGTTAGTAAGATATACAAATTCAGCTCTTTTTGTTTTCACTGACTTTATGCTAATATTTCTAACAAAATAAGTAATACTCCCTGTCGTGGTGTATGCTATTGTCTGGATTTTGAATGTTCACTAAAGTCCATGTGTTAAAAGCCTGGTCCTTTGAAAGATGCTGTAGCAAGTGGTGGAGTCATGCGGCCTTGGGCAAGAGCTTCAGGCCATTAAGAGCTTTTGTTAGAAAAGCATGATGGGAACTCGGCTTCTTTTCTCTGTATCTGCCCAACGAAGGAAGTGACTTGGCTATGTCAGTTATTACTGCTATATGTTGCTTCACTACAAACCTAAAGCCACAGCGATTACACCATGGAACCTTCAAAACTATGAGTCCAGGCAGATTTTTATCTCTTTCTATGCTGATCATCTTAGATATTTTATTCCAGCAATGGAAGGTTGGCTAACAACACACACACACATACATATTAGAGACTCTCTACATCTACAATCAGACAACTGTGGTGGTATTGTGTTCCCCAAAATATTGTGCACCTTAATAAGTTTATCTGGGGTCAGAGACAGAACAGCCACAATATTAAACAGAGGTTAGGCAGTGGTAGCACACACCTTTAATCCTAGCATTCCAGAGACAGAAATCCCTCTGGATCTCTGTGAGTTCATGGCCACATTGGAAACGGCCAGGCATGGTGACACACGTCTTTAATCCCAGAAAGCGAGCCTTTAATCCCAGGGAGTGGTGGTAGAAAGCAGAAAGGTATATAAAGTGTGAGGACCAGAAACTAGAAGCATTTGGCCTGGAGAAGCATTTTGGTCTGGTTAAGCTTTCAGGCTTTTAGCAGCAGTTCAGCTGAGACCCATTCTGGATGAGGACTCAGAGGCCTCCAGTCTGAGGAAGCAAGACCAGCTGAGGATCTGGCGAGGTGAGATAGCTGTGGCTTATTCTGTCTCTCTGACCTTCCAGTGTTCACCCCAATAGCCGGCTCAGGTTTGATTTTATTAATGAGACTTTTAAGATTCATGCTACATCAACATTCACAGTGAGTCTGTTAGTCACTTTTGGACAGCTGTGCTCCCTGCTCGATATTCCTGAGCAAACAGCTTGAAGCGGAAAAGGTTTATTTGGGCTCATAGTTTTCGAGGTTGTAGTCCACGGTCCTTGACTCAACTTATTCTAGTCCCATCACAAGGCAGACATCATGGCAGAGGGGGAGAGTGCTGGAGGAGGCTGTTCACTTCACGCCACAGAGGTAACAAAAAATACGGGAAGGGATATGAAAGACCAAGTGTAAGCTTCCAATGCATGCACCGAGGACAGCTAAGCAGTATCTCCTAAAGTTTTAGAATGTCTCACTACAGCACTTTCCGCTGGGACCAAGCACTGAACAAATGAACCTGTGGATGACATTTCAAATTCAAACCATTGCAGTCCATTACAGAACAGGATTAACCGCTATTACTTAATAGCTATTATTAATTCAGTATTCTTTTTGTGTATTGTGTTTGTCTCTGTGTGTGTATGTGTAGTATGTGTGTGTTTTCATTATTGTGTGTGAAAGCAGGCACATGCTATGTGCCTCTGGAGGTCCAAGAATAACTTCAGACAACCTCAGGTGTGAGTCCTCACCTTTCACCTCATTTGAGACCAGGGTTTTTCTTTTGCTATTTGCTGCTCCCTATGGCAGGCTAAATGCCCCATAGGCTTCTGGGGTTTCTCCTTTTTCCACCTCCAATCTCCCTAAAAGAACCCTGGGATTACAGACATGAACTGTTATGCATGATTTTTATGAGACTTCTGGGGATTTGCAGATACTCACACTTGTTCAGCAAGCACTTTGCCCTGCTAATCCATCTCCTCAGCCCAAATTCTTTTTTTTCTTTTGTAAAGTCAGTGTCATTTCAGGGGCTGGACACTGACTTTTGCACTTGAAACATAGCAACTACCCCTGAGCTAAATTCTTCATCTTCCTCAATACTCTTTTCTCTAATTGTTTCAGACTTTTAAGGAACATGTGAAATTTTTGTATATTTATCATTTTATTCATTCACATTTCCATCACTCAAAACTTTCTCTAAGCTGATTTTCTTAGAATTCTCTGACATTTTCTCATTGTAGTATCATTTGTGTAAGACTCATAGGTTTAATCTAATGAATAAAATGCCTGCTGGATGTTAATAAAATATAGTAAACATGTTTTTTTCCCCCAGTATTGGAATAACTATCATTCAGTAGTGAAAATGAAATGTCATTTTCAAAGTAGCATAGGCACACGTCCACATAAAATGTGTGACAATAAGGTTCAAAGGTGCTGAGGGAGATGAGGTAAACTTCTTGGCAGGCACAGGTCAGATAAGGTTAATTATACAGTGCTTATAAAAGGTTGAGTTTAGGTCAGAGACACAGGCTAATAGGAACATGAAGGCTGGATTGTTCTAGGAAGATAGAGGCGGTATGATTTTTTTAATCTTTCTGAAACTGAATAAAAAAGAAACAAAGAAAGGAATCCCAAATTTAAATGTATGCTTAGCATTGTCAGCAAAGCTAATTTATAATTTATTCCTATTATCTGTAAAAGACAAACACTGGGGGAAAATTCCCTGTTGCTGAAATCTGGATTGTATCAACACCAATATGAGAAGAAGCAGAAGAAAGGCACCCAACGATTGATGGAGAAGAGAATCCTCAAATAGCTAATAGTATTAATTTTAAAGCACAACAGGTTGATTTGAGAATAACAAGTTAGGAGCTTAATTGTATGTTTTCATTAAAAAACAATTTAATTACGTTAATTCCTTTATTTTGTGTGGTAATGGATGGCTGGATATGTGAGTGTGCTTGTGGACTGTTTCCCCCTTCCATCCTGAGTTTCAAGAGTAAATAAAGTTTAAGTTATCAGGTTTGGTGTCGGGGCCTTTACCCACTGAGCCATCTTACCTGCATTCTGTACAAGTCGCTACTGCTGTTGTAACTTATCACTAATTTAATGTACTTTGAAACAAATTATTTCACGAATGTGTAGGTTTAAAGTCCTGGGGGCTTAGATAACTTTTCTGTTCCAAGTCTAGAAGACCAAAATCAAAGATGTCACTGGAGCTGAAATCTTCTCTGGAAGCTCTTAGGGTGGGTGTGCCTCCAATCTTGTCCACTTCATTGGCAGGATTTCATGCAGTTGTTGGAATGAAGTCCCCACTTCCTCACTGGCTACTGGCCAGGGCTAATTGTCACCTCCTGAAACTACTCATATCCTTGGCTACTGTCCCTTTCTTCCATCTTCAAAGGCAGCAGGGACAGGCTAGTCTTCTCATAATTCAAATATATCTGAGGTGCTCTGTGTTGAAACTCAGCTCTGGCTTAAGTTTGAGAAGCTTATATACAGAAAGGCTTTGGGGTGAGATTTCAGCTCACATTGATAATTCAAAGTAATCTGCATGAATTTGAAGTTAATTGATTATAACTGTCATCATCTCTGCAAAGTCCATGTATAGGTAGGGTCAAATTACTGCCCCAGTGAGTACACAGGGGACAGAAATCTTATGGGTCTGCTCTAGAATTTTGTTTATTGCAAGAAGCTCAGTAGTTTCTGAGAGCAATCTGGGGCACATGAACTTGAGAATGTAAATTAGCTAAAGTTCTTTCCAGGAAGTCACACAATGAGAAACTAATGAATAGAAACAAACTTAAAAGGATGTTGGCAAAAACAGAAAAAAAATAGTTAAATGGAAAGGAAATATTTAAAAATTTAAAATGCATAAATGAAAGCAAAACTCTAGATAGACAGGGATGATAAGGAAATACTACAAATTAGAAAACAAGTCAATATGTTTGTGCTTTTGACAAAAACACCAGCAGGCAGCTGTCTTCTGGGGAAACAATGAGCAGCACAAAGATTACGCTGAAATGAAAAACTATCCAACTTGTTAAACAATATATGATAAGGAGCAACACCCCTACAGAAAAAGAAATCCTGGTGAAAACAGGATGACTAATGAGCTAACAACTCAGCATTAGACTGAGTCATAAAACATACTAGAATTCCATGATTGGGTTAGAATTTTGGAAATGAGGTAACATGATGCAGAAGTGAATTTGAACTGAAGCAAAAATTATTTCAGAAATAAAAAAATGAACTAAAGAAAATGTACAAGTAACACAATAGTCAATATTATGAGAAAAAAGAAAAGTGAAAGATATATTACTTAAAGCTGGAAAGAAATGAAGAGATAAAAAGTAACTGAGACAATAAGAAATGTTGCACAGAAAAAGAGAAGGCAAAATGGATGGATGGATCCAGTCCCTTACATAGTCTCAGGACTGAAGGTGCAGGTATGGGAAAAGTAACTCAACCCACACAGAGAAAGCTGGTCTCTAAAAATGTACAACACATTGTAAGGTCACATTGCTCTTATGTCCTTGACTGTCCGAGAATACTCACCCAGAAAACTCAATGTTCATACATATTGTAAAAATTGCTGGATTTTAAAGGGAAGGAAAAAAAACAGAGAAAAGGACAACGATGATCATTCATAGAGAAAATTAGATTTTTATTCATGTTTTAGACAACAGTAACTTGTGCAATAAGGAAATGAAACAATGGTCTTAAGAAAATGTATACTTAAATAAATGTTACCTGTTTACCTAAAATTAAGCAGTAATTAAAAGTGAAAAAGTCTTTGTAATGCATTCTTGAGTGAAGTGAATACCACAATTCAAAAACCTTAGGAGATGATTAAGAATAGATAGGGAAATCAGTGCACCCCAGCAGTCTTCCGGAACATAGTCGTTCTGAGGATGTTGTTGCAGAATGAAGTAAAACTTTTGATATATGATGGGATATTAATTCCATCATCCCCTTGTAGCCTTAGGAGCAGAGTTAGAATAAAGAGATGGATACAGAACTCTTCAGAAAAGGTTGGGTGATGCCTCAGTGAATTGTGAAAAGAAAATCATGAGATCCCCTATATACATAATATTCACATAAGCACACATACATTTTCCTCTCCTGCCAACCAAAAGGCATAGATAAAAGAGAATCATGAGCTCTTGGCAACTCGCTTAAGGTATTGAAGTATCATTTCCCACTTAAACCAGAGCTTCAAAGAAAAGAGGAATTTTTCAGTTCTGAAGAACAGGGTGGATAAGCATGAATACTAACTATCACAGAAGACTCAGGTCATGTCAGACAATGTAAAAACCATTGGACAAGTTTCCACAAAATTACCTGAGTTTCAAAAGTAAAGTGCTTGCCTAGTTCAATCTCCAAGACCAGAGCAATAATACCAGGATCCATCATGCCTGTAGATATCACCCTGGAAACCGGTGCATAAAAGGGAAGTATAATAGACAAATATCCTGACTTATGTATGTAAACAACACCCAGCAAACAAAAAGCATATGAAAGAATACCTCTTTGAGGAGCATTTTTGCTGAATATAGGGAAAAATTAATATTACTGTTTTATAATTTCTTCTGAACCACAAACATCCAGGAATTGAAATTCAGTGACTTACAACATCCAGGAAAGACTCTCAGACATGAGTAAGAAAAGAACGCATGAACTGTATGTTTGCATTTGTGTGTGCATGTGTATGCACATGTGTGTGCAGGTACACATATATGTAGATTAGAGAGTAATCTCCAGTTGTTCCCTAACTGTCACTCACCATTATTTATTTACTTTGAGACAGTATAACATTGACCTAAAACTCACTAAGTAAGCCAGGTTGGCTGGACAAGGAGGCCCAGAGTTCCTCCTATCTCCATCTCCCCATGGAGATGGGACAGCCACTATGCCCAGCTTTTTCATTTTTTTTCATGCTTGCAAGACAAGCACCTTCTTGACTGGGCCATCTCCCCAGTCTGTGATGTGTAATCCTGCCACGTCCCTAAACATTCTGATCAAACGTCTGTGCTCAGCTATGTACTAATTAGCAAGAAACACAGCAGGCAAACCACGATGACTCCTGAGACTGGGATCACCAAACGCAGGCTCTTTGCAACTTCCAGGGTACAATATTTTGATTCTTCACCAGAACTGGAAGGATGAGAAAGAAGTGGAGGAGGGCGTTAGCACTCCTATACTAGTGGGAGTATGTTAGTAGTAGCCTGAAGAACGCTGCTTTTAAAACCCGGTGAGACACGCGGGCTGTGTCTAACACCGCACACTTGGGTGACAGGGCTATGAACAACGCGATGGAGTAGTTGCTATAAAAGCAGAGCAGCTGCCTTTGGGGACATTGCAAACTGTGGCTGAAGGTTTCCTGTGTCCACCCGGCTCTTGCAGCCGCTCAGACCCAAGTAAACACACAGAGGCGTATATTAATTAAAACTGTATGGCCTAATGGCTCAGGCTTCTTGCTATCTAGCTCCCACATCCCAGATTAACCCATCTCTATCAATCCATAAGTTGCCACGTGGCTTGCTGCCCACTGGCACTCTTACATCTTGCCTCCTCTGTGTCTGGCTGGTGACTCCTCTCCCCGCCTTCCTGTTCCCAAAATTCTCTTCTCTGCTTGTCCTGCCTATACTATACTTCCTGTCTGGCTATTGGCCAATCAGCCCTTTATTGATCAACCCAATCAGAGCAACACATTCACAGCATACAGAGCTATATCCACAGCAGAAAACTGTGGCTGGAGCCCATAGAGGTGTTTCTGGGATACCAGGCAAAGTTCCCTTCTATGACTTGGGTGGTGTTCAAAAGGGCATTCACTTTGTCATAAAGCATTGACTTAGACATCCTTTCTCTGAGGATTTCTAGAAGACCACTGATGACATTTGTTGTCTCCCCACCTCCTGCCAACCATCTCAGCCCCACACACGCATGTGCCTGTGTGTGTGTGTGTGTGTGTGTGTGTATGTGTGTGTGTGTGTGTGTGTACAAACTATGAGTAACAGTGCCTCACATTCCATGTTCCATTATAGATTACAAATTGCTTTTGTATTCTTACATTATTTCCATAATTTAATGGCATTTAAAGAGAAATCATTATTTTTCCCCTTTTATCTATAAAGAAATCACACCTAAAGTTTGAGGTTACAGATGAAGAGAGATTGGGAGCTCCGGCTCCTCCAGCTTTCCTAAATCCTAGGTAGTGCACCCTGTCTACACACACATCACACAGATATACACTTCCACATGTGAAGAGTTGATATTGATAAGCAAATTCTGTAGTAGAATATTTTAAGGTGTGTTACTTTTGTTCATGCTGCATTTGTTTAACTATGTGAAGCTGTGTTATAAAACACCTGATGGTCTAATAAAGAACTGGCCAATAGCAAGGCAGGCAAAAAGATAGGTGGGGCTGGCAGGTAGAGAGAATAAATAGAAGGAAAAACTGGGTGGAGAGAGCTAAGGTCTAGGAGTCAGAGAAGGAGGAGGACTCCAGGGGCCAGTCACCCAGCTACACAGCAAGCCACAGAGTAAGAGTAAGATTTACAGAAGTTAGAGAGCAGGAAAAGCCCAGAGGCAAAAGGTAGATGGGATAAGTTAAGGAAAGGTGGCTAGAAACTAAACCAAGATAAGGGTAGGCATTCCTAAGTAAAAATAAGTCTCCATGTGTGGTTTATTTAGGAGCTAGGTGACGCCCTCCCGAAAAAGAACACAAACCACCAACAATAAAATTCTGTAACTTAGATTCTGTGACTGTGCCTGCTCCACCATTCCAAATGCTGCTTTCATAGGACAAATACATCTACGTCATTTCCTACTATAGAGATATCACCAAGTATCCAAAATGTGTGAGTGCTGGGGTTTCCAAAGGATGCTTCCATAGCCTCTCTCATGCTGCCCATTGAATACATGGCAGTTATGCCCATCACTGTACTTCAGTGTTAACAAACCAGACTCATTAAAAAGAGATAAAGACAAAAAGATAACTATTTAACCTCTATTTTTCAGTCCTGTTTTGTGCGTGCGGAAAATGACTAAGAAAGCTTAAGAAACTTATACTTACACCCAAATACTTCCAAATAGAGTTTTTCTCTGGGATTGTGTAATGAGAAATATTAACTGTCATTGTGTTAACTCCACAGGGGCCTAGTACGTGGTAGATCATAGAAAAGGAAAGACATTGCTGCTCATCCCACGAGTGTAAAAATACTATGGCAGTCTTTCTAGAGAATTGCACCCAGGTGATGACGATCAAAGAATAGAATTCCAGGAAGAAAGAAACATGTAAAGAATTAGTACAAATTATTTTCCAAGTTTAGAATTCCAAGTTCAGTTCTTATATGAAGCTTGACAACAATATTTGTTTATCCAGCCAGTGAGTGTGGGAGGATTCCCAGAACTCTGCGGAGTCACGTAGCACGCCTATTTTTGGCAAGCTCCCCTTACCCAATGTCTCTACAATACGTTGCTAAACCAAGCAGCGAGGAAAGCCTTCCTTATAAGCCTGCACTAGGCTCCTGGAGGACCATGAAGGTGACACTGCAAAAACTCACTATAAACCAGCAGACACAGGACCTAGACAAAGATTTATTGCAATACATAATGTAATATCAGTGGAAATTATTTTTCCAGAGTAGTCAGTGACTCACAACACACAAGCAGTTATAAGATGGCAGTTGTTAATTTAGGATGTCTTTCTTTCTTCTGGACAATAATTTCTGCCATAATCATTTCAAAGTAAATGTTACATTGAAGCCCAAAGAAAAGTTTTACTCATTCTCAACTATCAAAGATTTTCCCCTTAATTTGAATAATGTGCCATCTTATTTTTTTACATGATTGATCAAGTATTTACTATCCAACATATAAGAAAGGTGGGACACTCACACTAGGTTTACAAGACCACATGGTATTACTGCTGGCAGTCCACATGACAAATACTTTCTCAGTAAGACTATATTTACATGAGGCAAGTGATTTTAACCACAATGTATTATTTGGCCTCAGATATCCTTTCTACACTCTATTTTGACTTGGCTTGGCCAATGAGGTGAAACAAGTATGCCGAGGAGTATATCACAATACTGGGAAAAGTCAAAAAATTGCTGAGACTTATGAAGAACAATGATTGTGTTACTGTGGAACTGATCCTGACCACTGGTAATCTACATTTTTTTTTATTTCCTGAACCTATAAATCCAAAATAAAGTATAAATTAAACCATCTTGATTGGAAAATTAACATTTTTTTATTCAATAAAATGATGTTTGCTGAAAATTATAAGGAAACAAGAAAAACAATGTATTTGCATCTAGATTTGGTCACCAGCAAAGAACAAATTCCATAGTTCATTATGGTTGAAAAGCATTCTTTCCTCAAAAGAACAATACTCAACTTCATATGGAAAAACAGAAAACCTAGGATATCTAAAACAACCCTTTACAATAAAGCACCTTCTGGAGGCATCATCATCCTTGACTTCAAGCTGTTCTATAGAGCTTGAAGATTTAAAAAAAAAAAAAAACCAGCTTGGTATTGGCATAAAAACTGACACGTGGACCAATGGAATCAAATTGAAGATCCTGACATTAACCCACACAATACATTCTGATCCTGGTTTCCCCTCCCTCATATCCACCCAGATCCTCCCCACCTCTCCACCCATCCAACTCCATGACTTCTCTCTTTCTTCAGAAAGCAGACAAAATTTAAAAAGCAAGACTAAAACAAAACAAACAAAAAACCAAAGGAAACAAAAAAGAAAGAAAAAGCAGCGTATACAAACACACACATACACACACACACACACCACAGAGAGAGACAGAGAGTCCATAAAAAACACAAAATCAGAAACAATAATGTATAAGCAAAGGACAAGCATTATGAGATGAAATTTTTCCAAACATGCCATTGAGATTGTTCTGTGTTAGCCATCTACTTCTGGGCATGAGGCACCTCCTTTTGTAGGTTAGGGAAATTTTCTCCTGTGATTTTGCTGAAATATGCTCCATGCCTTTGACCTGCTTTGACCTGGGTTTCTTCTCCTTCCTCTAGTCCCATTATTCATAGATTTGGCCTTTTCATGCTGTTCCAGATTTCCTGGATGTTTTGTAACTGGATTTTTTTTAGATTTAACATTGTCTTTGACCAAGGTATCCATTTCTCCTACCTTTTCTTCAGTATTTGCGATTCTGTCTTCCATGTCTTATCCTCTGTTAGTGAGACTTACCTCTGAGGCTTTTGCTTGACTTCCTGAATTGTTTCTTTCCAGTTTTACCTCAGTTTGGGTTTTCCTTACTGAGTCTACTTCTACTTTTATATCTTGAGCTGTTTTTGTTATTTCATTACGCTGTTTGTGTTTTAACAGACTTCATTAAGGGATTTAGTCATATCCTGTTTAAGTTTCTTGAGCCTACTCTTAAGAGCTATTTGGAAATTCTTGTCTTGTACTTCAGCTATATTTCATTTCTCAGGGGCTACTGTGGTGCATGGTTGCCGGGTTCTGGTTGAGATAAATTTTCTTAGCTGTTAATGATTGTGTTTTTGCACTGTTGTCTAGGTATCTGGGGTTGGTATGATTGTAATTCAAGATGTTAATATCTGATATTGCCTTTTTAGGTGGATGTTTAGATCCTTATCTTCTGTCACCCTCTTGGATCTTAGGGAAGTGAGGATGTTGTGGGTTTCTTTGTAGGAAGTGCTTCTATGGGCTGATGAGTGGCAGAGGAGGGTAGATGTGGGCTAGAAAAGGCTGAGAAAGGCTTCAAATAGTAGCCAAAAGGATCCTGTTCACACCTGGAACTGGGTCCACAGGGAGCTGGAGGTGTGGTGGGAAAGGGGGGGGGGCGTTCTTCAAGTTGCAATAAGGCAAAGAATTATCTGGAGAGACAGGGAAGAAAGGGCTAGAGGGACCCTGAATCTGCACCAAGAGCTCGATTCTCTGGTGAAGGGAGTTGAGGTGGAAGGAGGGGCCCCTGTGCGCAGGGTATTACTGCTGTGGAATAATTCTTTTGTACACTGTAAAGATTTATCACTCGAAATGGTTTAATAAAATGCTGATTGGCCAGTAGTCAGGCAGGAAGTATAGACGAGGCAACTAAGAATGCCGGGAAGAGGAAGGGTGGAGTCAGGAGTCACCAGGCAGATCCAGAGGAAGCAAGATGAGAATGTCATACAGAGCAAAGGTACCAAGGTACATGGCTAAACATAGATAAGAATTATGGGTTAATATAAGTGTATGAGCTAGCTAGTAACAAGCCTGAGATAATGGCCAAGCATTTATAATTAATATAAGCCTTGGTGTGGTGACTGGGGAAGCAGCTGCTGGGTATTCCTGAACTGGTAAGTGGGAGAGAACTGTTCATCTACAAGTTACTATGCTGAGGGTAACAATGGAGAGATGGTAATGTGTTGCAAGAGTTTTCCTGCCTGGCCCACAGTCAGGACAAATCTCTCTCACCTGCCAGTCTCACAGCCGCTTAGACCCAACCAAGTAAACACAGAGACTTATATTGCTTACAAACTGTATGGCCGTGGCAGGCTTCTTACTAACTGTACTTATAGCTTAAATTAATCCATTTCCATAAATCTATACCTTGCCACGTGGCTCGTGGCTTACTGGCATCTTTACATCCTGCTTGTCCTGGCGGCGTGTGGCTGGCAGTGACTGGCAGTGACTCCCTCCGCCTTCCTGTTCTTTTTATTCTCTCTGTTAGTCCCGCCTATACTTCCTGCCTAGCCACTGGCCAATCAGTGTTTTATTAGCAACACATTTGCCATACAGAACATCCCACAGCAGTAATGGAGGACAGGAAGTGTAGAGTGATTCTCCTACTTGAGTCCTTTCTAATATGGCAAGCGAGATCCCCAGTAAAAAGTGTTTTTAGGTATTGAGGGCTGACACAAAGGAAAGGGATGGACTAGAAGGGAGTGCTGAGAGGATCTGCAGGAAGGATGAAAGTTGGGTCAGCTGCAAGGGTTGCTGGAGTCCCCAAGGAACAAAGGCTGGGTGGGAGGACCAGCCCTGCAAGTGGTTTGCTACAGCGCTGGCGATAAGACTGGGAAAATTGAAATTTAGGACAGGAAGGAGACTAAAGATGGCCTATCATCTTCCCAGGCTGTCACAGCCACCCAGAAGTCATTTTTCTAGTATTTATCAATCTGAATGACAGCTTGCGAAATAAATTCTTAGCAATTTTTTTTGTTTTTATTGAAGCCTGAACAATAAGGAAAGCAGGGTTATGGTTATTAGTCATTCTGTTTTTGCCACAAGATAACAAACCATTTATAGCATATAAAAGGTAGAGACATGAGTGACAGACCAGCCTGGGAAGACTTAGAGCTACTTGAAGTTAGTAATTTAACATTGTGATTAGTGACAATTATGATTTCCCATAAAGTACAAATCAGAGAAAACTCAGTTTTTTAAATTACTGGTTTCGTTCTTTAATTTTTTTATGTAAATAGATGAAATCCAAAACACTTTTAATATCTGAACCAAACCTGACTTTACTAATTTTTAAGATGTCCAAACACAGAGACTATTGCCTGAACTCTGTGTAGTACACACACACACACACACACACACACACACACCTCAACTAGTGACAGATGGACTCCCAAACACCAAAGGTCAAAAGTTCTCACAGGAAAGCCTTCCAGGAAGATATTGTTACCTGGTCACACAACTGTTTTAGCAAATCCTGATTACTTATAGCATCTTTTCTTAGAATTGACACAAGTAGAAGTCTTTGCGTGGGTTATCTAGTTCTTTACATACTTCTAACAAGATGCAACTCCACATATCAGACAGATGCCTGGGATTAGTCCTAACTTATAATATCCACATACCTTGAGAGGAGTCCAGGTATTTTGGCTTTCCATATTTAACCCTATCCAATAATGGGAATCCTATTCCCAATTTTTTTCTCAAAAGTGTTTGGTGAAAACCACTGTACCAGTGAGTGTGGAGCAAAGGAAAGGCTTCTGTGTTCACTGACATTTTCCTAAATGATTTACTGCAAACTAGTGTGAGGCTGAAAGTCAAATGTACTACACTGGCCATTTTCAGAGCTAGAGAAGCATGAGATATTGCAGATGCTGACATTTACATTCTGGAATTGTCTGGCCTGAGGATGGAGAGAACCAGCAGTAGAGATAACAGCCCAGTTCACGCAGATCTGCAAAGTGTGTATGTTGGCTAATAACTCTCACGTGTTCCGCTTAGAACGATATGTAAATGACTTTTCTTTGAGTACTGTCAACAGAACAGCAACAAAACGAAAATCAAAGGAAGAAAACCTTTACTATATGGATGGTCCTCTGAGAAAGAAAAGGTGGTGGAAAGTTTAAACGTTGTTTAGCCATTCTGGACTTTATTGTTTTGATAGCTGGCAAGGACAGCCCATGTTTTGAAGCCTGTATATAGTAATCGTTTCAAGAGAGTGCACTGATTATTTCTATGTTATATATTGCTTTCAGTGGGGATCAATCCTAACATCAAGCCATTGAGGAAATAATAGGCAAATTTAGTGTTTTAATTTCAGAAATCCTCTGAAATCATTTAACAAATTATTGGTCCATCAATTTTGTTCATTTTAAAAATGTTCTTAAACTGATAAAAGAGTTTGCTATTCCCAAAGTGATTACTCCAGGGTACATACTGAGAAAGAGGGGAAGTTGAGGGAGTTATATGATTTCCAATTTTAACATAAAGCAACAATCATTAACACTATATAACAGCAGCTTAAGAATTCAGATCCATATGAGAAGAAAACTGTCTAGAAACTCATTCACTTGTGGTAACATGGCAGGATGATTCAGTGGGGAGAGAACAATTCGTAACACAAATGATGCTGGAACAAAAGGATGGCTACTATTAAAGATAATAGCTCGCATATTCAGTTCATCCCATATGCAAATCATAAATAAGCATGGGCCTTAGACATCTTATAAAAATCAAAACTAAATATTTGTAGAAGAAAACACAAGTTAAGCTATTTTCTTAAGCAGAGAGTTCTTCGATATAGATCCAAGTGCCTTACTCACAAATGTAAAAAAAAAAAAAAAAAAAAATAAAGAGATGAGCTTGACTTCACCCAAATTTAACACTTGATTTTCAAACAATAAAATTAAGAAAATATAGGGACCAGGGGACCAGAGGGGTACATTTTTGCAAAGCTAGTATTATAAGGGCTTAGATCCAGAATGTATTAGTTATCTATTCTGCATGTTGAACTTTACCAATACTTGGCATCTTAAATCAAGAAACCTTGGAGTTTCTGAAGGTCAAGTATCTGGAAGTGGCTTCACTGAGTAAGTGCCTCTGGGTAAAGGCTCCAGTAACGCTGCTGGCCAAACCTTCGGCCATCTGGAAGTAGTATGTGCTTCCATGCTCACTCATTTAGTTGCTAGCGGTCCCATGATCCTCTCCACCAGCCATCTAATTGATCTTATGACATGTGTTCTCATTAGAGAATGATCAAAAGAGGTAAGGGGAGGAGAGAAGGTGAGCAGGTGAACAAGATAAAAGTCACTATCCTATATAATCTAACATTGCAAGTGACATACATCATCTCTGTCATATGTTGTGGATTCTGTTAGTCAGACAAATCTAGAGACAATGTAGAAGGCATGACAAGAGAGTGAATACCAGAAGATTGGGTTGACTATCATACATAACGACAAAAGGACTCATTAGGTTCAATAATAACACAAATGATGCAATAAGTAAAGATCAAAATAGTCCTCAATAGAAAAATTCACATAAATAGATTTAAAAAATACCTAAGAACACACAGAACATTATTAGGCATTATATGATCATGAGATATCATTTAAATTAACACTAGAACGACAATATTCAAAGACTGTCAAATACTCAGAGAAATTGGGACCTTCATTCCTTGCTGATGGGATGAAAAATGGTACAATCCCTCTAGAGAATAGCTTGGCAGCTTTTAAAAGTTAAACATCTACTTGCCATGTGACTCAGCAATTCTAGTCTTGGCTAGTTATCCAAAGAAATGAAGGCATGTAGTCAGGCAGAGGCAGGCACACTAGTGTTTTTCATTTACACATAAGCATCATTTGGTTAGAAATGAAAATGCTCATCTGTCAATGATTAGATAGGGAAGCACAACTTCACATGCATGCAATGGAGTAATAACCAAAAAAAGAGTGACTAGTCCATCTAGTTCATTGACTGTGTGTTGAAAGACTATGTGAAAGAAGCCATTTCCCAACTCCCGCTTGACTGTCCTAATAATTACACATACTGAATGCTTAAACCAACAAAAGTGTATTATTTTACAAGTGTCTAACATTGGGTTAAGTCAAGGTATCCAAATGACTTTGGAGGCTCTACATGAAAATCTGTTTTTCTAACCTTTGACATCTAAAAGCTTTATGTGATTCAAACAAAGTCATAAGGATTGAGGTTTGTACATCTTTGAGGGGCTTTTTATTCTGCTTACCATATCTCTTAGGTGAAATGTCTATAAGAAAGAAAAACATAGAAACAAAGCTAAATAGATAAAAATTGTGTCAGTGGTTATTTTGGGTGGGATGGGGCATATTTCATTGAAAGCAGACACAGAGATTTGTGGTGTGTAAAATTAGTCTGGGGTCATATTTGCAAAATTCTGAATTTTACTAAAACTCCTTAAGTTGCACACTCACTGGATCAATTTTATGAGGTAGAAAATGTTCTTTAAAATATTTTAGAAGAATAAAGCAAAATAAAATAATTTATTGATGTAGTTGGTACTATTTAAATGGGCATTGATTAATAAAAAGCTCTTGAGATTTTAACTCCTGATTAATTTGTTTTATCCTAATCAATTGAATGAGTATTTTGAGTCCATTAATAACAACTTATAGTTACATATAATGTAATGTATATCCCTTAACTAAAGTGAGCAATATTGTTGTGGATGGTAAAAGACTTCTCCATTCAAAACAAGCGGAAAATAAAGACCTTTCTTTGAATCCCTCCAACACATGAATTATGACCAGACAGATAGACATGCCAGAATTGGTTCTTACAGCTTCATCCCATCATGTCCAAAACCGATGATTCATTATTAAGAATCATAACACAACTCATTTGTCAATTAATTTTTTCTCATAAAGATCAGTGAAACTTGCCTTGTTTTGCAGTTTCCTTTGCTGCTCATGAACCAGAACTCTGAAAATTCTGTCTTTTATAAATGTGTAAACTAATATACATAGACTTAGTCACTTAAAAGACTATGCAGTTGAGATATATTTGTTTTGGAAATACTCAGAGTTACTTTACCTTTTGCCCCTTTCTTATTAATGACTCATTAATTTATTCTGATGTGTCTCAAAGTTATGAATGAGTCAGCTTGGCTGAATTGTGGGAATGGTGGGTGGTACCACAGGAAGTCTGATGCTGGCATGTTTAACTGTAGATGTTAATGTCTCGCAGTGGTTATTCCCATGATGACATTCCGCTTTTACTTTATGCCTTAAGGTCTCTGATAACTGGGGGTGTAATGTCTGCGGGCTGATTTAAAATGAAGAGATGCAAGGAGAAGGTGTTACGGGGCTCCAGAAACATCTATTAAAGTTTGCCAAAGCAGTGAGGAGGAGAGGGAGGGCTCTGACGGGCATACTCATACGACCGCACCCTGAAGTATAGGCATGTAAAAATCAGTGCCTACTTCCCTAAATGCTATCCATAAATAGACGAAGAAAGTTTAACTACTTAGCATATTTCCTTCATTTTATTATTTCTTCGCTCCAATATTTCAAACTACTCTGTTTTATGATTGAAGACATTTCGAAATCTCTTAGCACTGGTGGTCATGTGATTCAGAATCCCTAGATTTCTTTTCTGATATATTCACTTTCAGAAAGGAAAAAAAAAATTATCATGAATGCAGGAGCCATTTTCTTAGGAAATGTAATTTTAGAGACTTTCATCAATGTCTAAATCTCACTAATTCTTTGTCAAGTATGAGTTTGAGGTAGAAACAATTTGCTCCATTCTATCTGCAACCATAAATGATTAAAGATATACTCATTCCTAATTTACTTGGCATAATGCTCAGACCATGGATAAAGACTCAGATCATTCGTTTGACCAGGCTTTGTTGGACTCCTTCTTCTTACGTGTTTTTTTTTAAACTTCAAAGTCCTTACAAAAGCAACTTTTATGTCTTAAAAAAAAAAAACTCAACTTTAATTACAGGTTAGAGCAGTTTCTGTTACCAAAATGACTTTGGAGTTCCATGTAATTAGAATCAGATAAAATGCATGTTCTGCATCCAACTTCAAGGGTGCCATTAAGATAAAACTTGACAACACCAGGACTTTCCTTTGACCTGTTTCTCAGAGATTTTGCCCTCCATGGCCTAGCATATGAAGCCATCCCACAAAGCAGCTTTGGTCTACAGAAAAAGCGAGCTCCTATGGAGGAAGCTATTTCTCTTAAGAAAAGCTGGAAGTGGCTGGGATCGAAACACTTTTCATTCTCTGGTTTCTTCTTTGATAGTGATTATGACTCTATGGTAGGATTTACCCATTGGGGACCAGTGTATTATGCTGTTGGCTATTATCAAAATAACCAGTTATTTTAAAAACTGAAGTTTCATTTATATAGAATATTGCATCTTGAGAACCAGTATAAGATGGGACATAAAGAACTCTGATGAAGATCAAGAAATCTTGGCTCAGAGAAAAACACATTATCTTTATCATTAATGAGTAGAACTGATGACATGAACCCAAATAACCCTATTCCACAACTCAAGAGGTTAATAATTATCAGTAAGTGAACTGAAAAGTCACTTCCGAATTTTAGAGGCCTGATCTCACACCAGGTCCGGCATGAAATCACAGGTTTGCTAGAGAGAATTAAAACGGGAGGCAAAGAGAACCATGCAAAAATGTCTCCCAGGTAAGGTTTATCAAAGGTGAATAATTCTTGACTTTTCCACATCTAAGCTTTCAGTCAGTTAGGAAGCCTGAGGGTGTACAACTTAGAAGCTGGCACTTAATTAAAAAGAAAAATGAATTCTAAAAATAGGACATACAGCTGGTGCTCACTTTCCCAATCTTCCTCCATTCCCAGTAAAGCTGCATCAAGCATTTTTTTTTTTTCCAATCAGAAGGAACCAGTTTGCGGCTATTCCAGTTGGGGTAAATGTCACTGAGTGGCATTTGATGGGGAAAATTCCGAAGGAAAAACTAAAGGTCCCTTCTGACATGTTTCTCTGCCAGTACTCAGTATTTCTTTCACCTTGTTTCAATTCTCTTGGTTTAAAAGTCACAAGTCTCAAAGACAGAACTCTACGGAGAAAGATGGAATGGTCACTGGATGAATTAGAATCACTTTTGGCCAGTGGCTCCAAAATGAGAATTCTTCTTGTTCTTGGGATGTCCTGACTTTCATTCCTGATCCTGTGCCTGGTGCAGTATCTGGGTGTGGTGGGGATTTAGCCAATGGTGGATGGGTAACATATCTGAAGCAGGCTTTATTTGGGTCAGTTTTGTCCTTGTTTTCTGGAGGAAAAATTCCTAGTTTAAGTGGTAAACAAAGGTTATGGACAGAGTTTATTGAACCAGGTTCTATGTCTTTCCCCCCAGGCTATCTGCCACCTTGAGAAAATCCTGCCTTCAGCACCTTCTCTGGCCATGTTTTCCAATTTTTTGTTTTCTGTACCACAAATACTGTCGAGGGGCAAAGCATCAAGAATGATGAGATCTCTGATCAGAATGTGTTTTATCTGACTCCCGACTTGGGTTAAAAAACAGAGCTCCAAAGCCCATGGAATTTTAACATTTGGGGTTCCTGCAGCTAATTATTTTGTGATTTCTGTCTCCTGTAATTTATAATTGTTTATCTATTGGCACAAACAAATATTCAATAGATATTTATTGAATTAGTGACTTTAGGTGTGTCCTGAAAGCTATTTTGGGGAGTTTTTTTTAAAATAAAATTAATTTTCACAAAATCTGATCCCTGTGGAGTTCATTCAAATGTATCCGTGTTTTCAAACTGAAGGTTTTGACTCATGTCCCATCAGATATGGTTCTGTGAGTTTATCTGTAGAAGAAAGCGTTTCTTATATAACATGAAATAAGAATCAGAAAGAGGTGGAGTTTCCTCAGTGAAATTAGCTGCCCATATGCTGTGTCCATGAGAAGTGTTCCTGTTCACTGAAGTGGAGAGGGCCAAGACACTCACAAATAGAGTTGTGCTAAAGATCAAAGAGACATCGAGGAATCTATGTGACACTGCTCTGTGTTCTCATTTCCTGTAGGTTGTGAGCTTCTGAATTGTGGCAATTACCAGAGTCTTTGATTGGAGACAATTTGTTTCCTTCCTGACACTGAAAATGCTGAAACACCAGTCTCCTTTCTGCCACGGGGACTTTATAGCTTATTTGTAGCTAAACTAGTTAGTGTTACAGCAGAAGGAATCAAGATGCTTTGTTTCGCAGATTCTATTTTTAAGTTTCTTACTAGAGTTTCAGTTTAAACACCTGGCTAAGTTTGTTTTCCATAAGGAAGCAAATGGATTGGATCACTCTAATTCTTACCAACTCTTAACTAGTTATAATTAGCAATTACTCTTTAGTAGGAATTCATACCCGATTCTGTCTACTTTCATGGAAATTTTATTTTATAATTCTATAACCTAAGTGAGTTATAACATTAAAATTAGATGCAAATTTGAAAAGGTTAAAATGAGAAAAATCATACATAATGAAAACATGATTTTTATGTTTAGGTGTAGTGACTATTTATAATCTTTTCAAACATAAAATTTCCAGGAATGAAGGGAATTAGGAAGAAATTCTTAGCAGTTAATAAAAATCATGGTTATTAAATATTCATTTTGAGCCGAAATTCTAAGTAAGTAAAAGATAGTAACTGGCATTATTCTTACCACAGAGAAGAGTAACTCAAAGAGAAGAAATACTCATTAAATAGGGTTTGAGTAAAGACCTAAGCTCAAAACCATAGACTTTTAAACTGGAAAAAATTCTAAAAACTATCTAGTCTAGCTCCTAAAATTTTAACATAATTTCTTTATTGATTCTTGGTGAATTTCACAACATGCACCCCAATTCCACTCAACTCCCATTCCCCATATGTGCCCCTCACCCTTGCAGCACCCCCACAAAAAGAAAATTTTTAAAAAATTTAAAACCAAACCAAAATAAAACAAAAACCTCTTTTCTTCTCCATCTTTCCCACCTCTCCAAGTTGAGAAAATTCTATTTCAGAGGAATAAACTGTCGCAGGATAAATTGCCAGCTGGTGGCTTGGTTGAGGCAATGATCCAGGCTTTCTACTTTTAACTCACTAACATTTACTTTTCTAGATAGATGGACTGAAAGGAGAGTGATTAGGATTGAACTCTCCTTATAATAGCTGATTTCAATTATTTTTAGGCTAAGCCTTGATGTTTAGAACTGCATCTGAACATGATCTGACCACTGTTATACAGCTTTACAGTCATATTCAATTGCCTATTTCTTACTCAAAATGTATTATTTTTGAGCAAACATAATTAGGAAAATAGGAAAAGTAAAAGAAAGAACACAATTTCTATCATTATAATTTTTAGTTTTCACTTGTTACTTATACATGCCCACATATTTCCTGAATTTGTAATGATGAAGTAATATATTCTATTTTTAATTAGAATTATACCAAGACATTGTCATGTTATTACCTAATGCTCATAATTATTTCTTTAGCAAGCACATAATATTTCATTGACCTACTTTGATATTCATCCAACCATTTCTTTCTTATTGAGCAATTAGTCCATTTCTAACATTACTATAAATAATACCACTGAGGAGTTTTTTATGTGCATTGCTTTCTTATGCTGTTTTTCATCAAATTATTTTTCTGTGAATACATGTGTTGCTCAATTTTAGCTAGAGATGAATATTTAGAAGTTAACGTGGCTCATAGAGCGTCTTGCTAAATTGCATTCCTGTGAGGTTATATTCTAATAACTAAAAAACAAAGCCATATGGGATGCTGTGACTAAAAAGCACAGCCCCACTTTTACCTGAAGTAGCTGAAAGTAACAGAGAAGGCATCGGGGAAAAGCCTGCCTTTGTATAGAAGGGTGGCTTCAGAAGCCTACAAGAATTGTTTATAAGGTATTCCTTCAAAGACATCAATAGTCTTTCTTAAAACTTCTAAAAGGACTATTTATCAGAACTTTTTAAAGGAGTTAAGCTAACAAAGATAAGACATTTTTAGACTCAAGAAAGGTTAAAGCATTTAGAAACTAAAACACACGCAGGATCTACTTCGTAGTGTTAATTTTCACTATTCATCATAAATACTTGAATACACTGTTGATCTTCAGATAAACCTTAAAAAGGAGGAGGCTGGGAACATGGAACCACTGAGAAAAAAAAATAGAAAGACATGAATCTGAATCCCTTGTTGATCATGAACACATCTTTCCTACAAAATGCATAGTCATGAAAAGGCCGTGTTTTCCACAAGTTTCTTGGGATGCATGCTCAGAATTCAATGGGTCATACTGTTTAACTTGCTAACTTAAGCACACCAGTGCTGTTCTGGTGTGGATAACTTTTCATGTATTGCCCCTTTCATTTATTGCCAAGCTCCTTTGCCCTGGCTACTTTCTTTTGTACTTTTGATTTGTGATCTCCTTAAGGTCTCCAATGACCTTAATAACAACTCTAAACAGTATGATTGATTTCTCTCACTTGCATTCACATTGTTCAAGTCTCAGAATGTTTTAAGTATTTTGCATAAAATCACAAGCTCTGAATTGTGCAGTGGTAGAGCAAGGTCTACCCCTCTCTGAATGACTTATATGAAGTCCCTTTAGGTGCAGCACTATCTCAGTAAAAGACATTTCTGCCACAATAATGACAATAGCTTTTCTCTGGTATCTAAGTCACACTTTGATATTTTTATGATACAATTTGAAATATCTTTAGTCCTCCTCAGAATGTCAGTCACACTGAACTTTTACTCTACTGTTAGATATGTATCCAAGAAAGTACAAATGGAAAGCACAATAGTGACCCAAAATGAACCCAGTGGTGTTTTATGAAATGCTATAATATTTTGTCCTCAGTTTTCATGGCTAACATGTACTAAAGTCACAAAAGATATTCCAAATCAGCACTTGTGTTGCCAGTGGATTCTCAACAATACTAATTCAGATTTAACAGCCACCCTGATTCATCTCTTCAGGCTCAGATTTCACAAAAACAAAAGATGAAGTCTCATGCCTTTGGCTGAAATATCTCTAAACATAAAAGGTACCCAAACCCTATAATGTGGATGTGAAACCTTGGAGAAGAAAATAATGTAGCAGGAACTCATGTCAAAAGCAAAGCAACCACAGATTTAATCATCATTTTTTTCTTCAAGTACTCAAAATAATTTTGCAACAAATCATTTAAAATTACTCTCAAGAATGTATGTTGAGTCAGTTGGGGTGATCTTGGTACAGAGTGGAAACATAACTTTTTCTTTCATTGCTCAAAAAAATTCACCAAAGAAAAGATTGGATGAGTTCTAGAGTTCTCTGAAATTTAAATATTTCTACTACAAATTTAATCTCAAAAAGAAAATTCTTGAAGTGTATAATTTATGTAACTAATGTATGTTTACGATTTTATGAATCTCATGGGGGGGCATTGCTGATGAGGCCCCACTCCTTCCTGAAGGTCTGCGGACAGTTAATGGATGCTGCTGGTGGGGGGCGTTGCTGATGAGGCCCCACTCCTTCCTGAAGGACTGTGGACAGTTAATGGATGCTGCTGGAGAGAGTATCATTTGCGTCAGTGGTGTGGTTACTAAAAAGTTACCCGTGCTCCAGTAAATTATCTTCTAGCCATGCTCAAGCACACGACTCTAATTAAATTCAGTGAGTCACACACACACACACACACAAAGACATGAGGGACTAGAGAGATGGCTCAGAGGTTAAAGGCTCTTGCAGAGGGCCCAAATTTAGTTCCAATCCACCACAACTGGCCTCTCACAACTGTCTGCAATGCATGCTCCAGGGGAATCTGACTCCCTCTTTTGGCCTCTGCAGGTACTGCATTCACTTGCACAAATCCCATACAGATACACTCATGTATGCATAATGAAATATAAAATAAAATCTTTTTAAAAAAATGAAAGTAGGAAGACGTCTTAGGAAGAAGGATTTCAACAAAAGAGAGAGAGGGATGAGAGAGGGTAACGGGAGTGAAAACAATCAAAAGCAGTCACACACACACACACACATATAATTGCCAAAGAATAAACATAATTTTTTAAAAAAAGAATCCATCCTAGATATTCATAAGAAAACTATTTAAAAATCTATAACAGGAAGCAAGATCCTGGCTGCAAATATATCTTGAGTTTTTAAGTGCAAAGAGAGAACATTTACTGCATGCCCAGCCCACCATAACTCACTGATATTCTACACACATATAGAGTTACAAAAAGACAGTTCTGCAATGATTTATGTCCTAGGAAGGGTGAAGAACGTGATTCCATGCAGTTGTGCACAGCCCTCAGAGTCTCTTATAAACGGTCTACCTCTTAAAATATAAAACATATTATTTGTCAAAAAAATATTTCACCCTGTAGCCTCTCCCTGTCGAAAACCCACTGCCTGTAATTAAGCTACACTGTGGTTGTTACAGTTGAACTGAATATATATATATTTACTTCTCTTTTCCTAGCTATGAGACTGTTAATAAAAATTTTCACAGGTAGTCGAGGTGGGAATTTCTTCTTGATATTTATTCCCGTCTCACACGAATGATGACCACTGGGAAGTCTTTGGTAGGTCATTCTAAGTCCCTGTTCTAAGGTACACTCATTTGCCTCTCAGAGTGCTTTGTACCTCACAGTTATTCCCATGCCCAGTGTCCCTGAGACGGTGCCTTGCACCATAATCATTGAAAAAGTGGATGGAACGGAGAGATAAAAGAAGACGTGCCCTTAATTGGCCCTTCTTTTACTGTGTGTTTACTTCCTTTCCATAAACAATCTCACTCTTCCTCAGGTTTACGTGGTTGTTGTTTTGTACAGTGATTCCCTTGGAGGCAAGGACTTGAGTTCCAAGAAATGTGGCAAAGCAGATCATGGGAGCAGCAGTGACAGATAGAAATGATGGAAATAATGAGGCGGCATGGCTCAAAAGGCCATTAATGGTTCATGACTTAACGAGGGAAGCATGCTGTTGTCCTGCGGTGCTGCGGTCTTGGGCTGGAAACTCTTGTGTTCCACACACGCATACACACAGGTGGGAACAGGAAGCAGTTACCTCTACGTCTTACCCAAGAGGTAGAGGCTCCATAAAACAGTCGTGTCTTGTTCCTGCCACGGTGGGTCACAGCCCACAAGCTCACTGCTAAGAGTGGCTCCACTGGTAATTCCTGGGCAAGGTGCCTCCTTGGGCCCTTCCTAGGCTGCATACCTATCTTATTGCTAAACTGTGTCTGGTTGGAAAGCCCACGCACATGCTCTTGTATGGTCAAAAAGAGACACCTCCTCAGTACAGAACTCACTCAAGGGCCGGCATGGGCACATGGCAGGCTGCTGGCCAAAATGTGCCCACTAAGCCCCTAACAAATGAATCATGGCCTGGGTGACGGGAGAGACAGATGTTTACTGTGGAACAGAAACAGAAAAGTCTGGGCTTTTTGCCATTTAAGAAAAAAAAAAAATAAAAGCGCATGAACTTTCTTGTCCTGAACAGAGCTCTGAGAAGGTATATTGTACTCAACTCTTAGGAGGGACACATTGGCAAAAGAGACATGATATATATGTATATGTGTGTCTCTGTGTGTGTACACACACATCACATACATATATGTGTATATTGTGTTATGATGACAGAATGGTTTACCCTAATGAAAAACTGGAATTTCTAATGTAATTTGTGCTATGCCCTCGCATTCCTTTATTAAGCCTAGAAAGCAACCTGTCTGGTTTTCTCATTGAACACGACACCACCCGCATGAGCTGGGCCCTTACTCTGTTCACTATCAGTTCTAACTCTGCTCCCAGCTATCTATGTGACTTCTAGCAAGTTACCTAACATCTTTTCTGGTCATTGCAACTAGGAAATGTTTATATGAATTAAGGACTTAGGACAGCACCCGCAGTATGTTAATTTTTCAATAAATGTTACTGGAAGTGTATTTATTTGCTGATACTATTTCCAAAACTTGTATGAAAATAAAATTCTATCCATAATATTATAGCCAAGAATCCCAAAACAATAGTATCATGGCCTGCTTAGTTTACTCCTGTAAAGAATGCTATATAAGTAATAATATTTCAAATATTATCTGCTAATCACCTGTCCTTGACTTGATAATGCACGTGCTGTGCATTAACTGTTCTTTTTTCACCATAGCTGTGAATAAAACAACAAAAGCTCCAAGACCATAGAAACAGTGCAGAAATGAAATGCATTCCAGATGAGAATTAGGGGAAAATTTGTCCCCTAGCTTATTACCAACGCCCTACGGTATATCAGCTAAACTCACTTTCAGAGAACTAGACTAGGGAGTCGGATGTGCATAGTTTTCTTACAGGCCAACATGATGCTTTTCCTTTACAGACAGTTTGCTACTATGTGGCTATCTGGCAAACACACACACTATGGAATGATCCAGTGTTCAGAATACAGACCTCAGAGGCTCTCTCTGGCAACTTCTTTCAAGTGTTCAGGGGGAAGCTGAGACTGTCATTCTACTTTCAATCATGCTGGAAATTTCCCAGAAGTTTCTCAGTGTATGTTGCAGTATAAGTGATTTTATTATATGAGAAAGTGTTGTGTTGGCCAATGGAAAATTGACAGCTTGGATAAATTAGGCAGTTGGGACTCATCATACCCTGAAAAGATAACTGAGAAAAAAAATTATTTAAAAATTGAAGTCATTTGAACTAGCTATAACACAAAATCCTGATGCTTATTGTATGAGACTCTTAATTTGATGTATAGTTTTACAACTTCAAGGCTGAGTAATGGAAGGAAAGACAGAAAATTTTAGGAACTTACTTCACAAGATGCTTATTTTTGGATGCTCTAAAAATACTAGCATATGAAATTTCCTTGTACGGTCCTTTTCTTTAGAACACCCCCTTGTATGCTAAACCCAAGCTTAGTTGTAGTGTAGACTGGAGAAGAGAGAGATGAGAAATAAAGTTGGGGAGTTAACTATATCTAAACACCCTTTGAACCAGAGAAAGAAGTAGAGGAGGAATGGGCAAGAGCTATGGTGGTCTATGCGGAAGGCGCAATGATGTATGTATGTGAAAATGTCATGAAAAGCATTATTTGGTATGCAGATAAATAAATAAATAAATAAATAAATAAATAAATAAATAAATAAATAATAGTCCTTAATGATTTCTTCAAATAAAAAATAGTCCTTAATAATTTCTTTGACTATTATAATATCTACTTGAAATTTTAAGGAAATTAGCATTTGTTTATAACCATAATCATTTTTTAAATGAGAACAATCACCAAGACTGCGGAATAGGAAATACTGATTCCCTGTTCTTCAATGGGGGCACCAGTCCTACAATACACTACTGAATTTCCTTTGTGATGAAGTTAAGAGGGTCCTACATCTCAGGTGAAGCAAAGCCTCAAAGGCACCAGACAAAATTGTGATGCTCATGCGGCAGCGCTCTTCTTCCGACAAATACTGCATTTGAGAGGGGACTCAACACGGGTTTTTAAATTCATCCTTAAAGGGATAGATTGGTTTTCGACTAGTTTCTGTCTTGCATGAATATAAACAAACAAGCAAAGGTGTGAGGTTGAAGACCACTGGAAGCAAGGTGGAAGTTTAAAGATTCAGGCTCTCCCTAGCTCCTATTCCTCCCCTCAATTGTTCCCCTCAGCTCAGCAATGGAGCAAATATGAAGACCAAACAGCAACAACAAACCTCTGAACTCTCACTTCTCCTTGGGAAAATGGTGAATCAGAGCAGGTAAACAGCATTCAAGGTTTCCAAGGGACTACTCAAGGGACAGGTTTTTGTCCTACCTGCCTTGGAGCAATAACAGAACCTGGTGTACTCTAGATGTTAGAGAACTGCTGAGAACAAAAGGTCCTCTGGTTCCTCCAGAGGACCAACAAGCTGGCAGAGAAAGGCCAATTCAGCTTAGATGTTACTTTTCTTTTTTCGAGACAGGGATTCTCTGTGTAGTTTTGGTGCCTTTCCTGGATCTCGCTCTGTAGACCAGGCTGGCCTTGAACTCACAGAGATCCACCTGGCTCTGCCTTCCAAGTGCTAGGATTAAAGGCATGTGCCACTGCTGCCCTGCTAGATGTTGCTTTTCTAAAAGGAGAAGGGGGTGGACTCTCAAGTGTTAACAGCATTGCCTGCTCTTCCAAAGGATCCAAGGTTCAATTCTCAGCACCCACGTGGCAGTTCACAACTATTTGTAACTCTAGTTCCAGATTTGACACCTTCTTCTGGTCTCTTGACAGCATCAGGCACGTATAGTGCACAGACATGCATGCCTGCAAAATCTCATACGCTTAAGATAATAAAATAATGTCAACATTTTTAACAAAATAAAAGAGCGAGGGAAAAAATATACCTATATCCAATATTCCACTTTCTTAGGGTGCTTCCTCAATAATTGTTTTCTGTCTCATATGGCTTGAAGCATTGATGGGACTTGGAATTGTAAATGTATAGGAGCTACTGAACCCAAGGGATTTGCCATACAGTTCAAAAAAAGACAATTCAGTTCAGCAACTTTCCTTTTGAGGTAGAGTGGGAAAATAAAGCATTTGTCCAAAGGTTTAGTCTGGGGTGAAGGGGACAGTTACTATTTCTTTGTTGTCACATATGTCAAATTACTGATAGGACCTAGAGTAGTCTAGGTAAGCAGGGGTTTCTGAGAACAAGAAAGAACAGCGAAGCTTTTCAGATCCTGTTGACGAGCTGTGCTCAAACAGAACAAAGTCAGCTTGATGTCTTTTCTCTGGGATACAGAGCTGAGAGTGACAAACGAAGCGTGGTGATAATATTCTAGCTTCTGAAGGGCCTATCTGAGGGAGAGGCTTATGTATCCCCAGTCATAGCATACTGACAGGATCCGGCATAATCTAGATACTACTAATAAATAAAAATCCACCGAGTGTTGAGCCACTCCAAAGAACACGCAATACTACAGACAGACCAGCATAAGTAAGACATAGAAATGCCTGACTGAGAACTTGGCAAAATCTATATCAAAATTTACACGAATGATTTGGAGAATATGCAGCCATAAAGAATGTTTGAGGCCCCCTGTCCCAGAGAACCTAGAAAAGGACTAACTGACAAAGATGCTTCTTCTACAAAATCAGCACATTTGTGCTTGGAGAGTGGCTTGGGTTTGGTTTGGTTTGGATTGGATTTTTCCTTGTTCTTAACTCATAGATGCCAATACAAAGTAAGAGGGCTCAAGAAGAAACAGGAAAATCTTCCCAACCAAAGGAACATAACCCAATCTGCATAAACTAATTTAAAGAAAGAAATAGTAATTTGTTTTCTCCTAATGCACGGGACCTGTCTAACCATAGGTTCTTGGTACTAATAATGGTGCCTGATATAGGCTTCAACTCATGAGGTCAACGCAGGTCCAACCCTAAGGTAGTTGGTTGCTTGCATCACATTTATGGCACTCTAGCACTTCCCAGACTGGCCATTGTTGTAGTTTGCATGGTTCACAGATGGGTAAGATGGTGACTCTTTTTTGCCTCTTGTAACACACATAGGACCTTGCACACTATGAAAACTAGCTAATATGGATGAAGTTTCTAGGTGAGCACGATCTTAATTTCTACATTTACTATGGCTTAAGTGTATGGTGTCTTCAACAACAGGGTCTTAATTATATGTATATAGCATTTAACTGACTCATAATAATTTACTATTGTACCATAGATTAATGCATTAGTTAACCATCACCAGAGATCTTTCTTTCTTTCTTTCTTTCTTTCTTTCTTTCTTTCTTTCTTTCTTTCTTTCTTTCTTTCTTTCTTTCTTTCTTTCTTTCTTTCTTTTTTCTTTTTTCTTTTTTTTTTGAGACAGGGTTTCTCTGTGTAGTTTTGGTGCCTGTCCTGGATCTCACTCTGTAGACCAGGCTGGCCTCAAACTCCCAGAGATCCGCCTGGCTCTGCCTCCCGAGTGCTGGGATTAAAGGAGGAGAAGTTTCTTTTTACATAGATGGTGATCCACAACTGATCGAGGCACAGAGAATAAATGAAGGTCAACTGTTCATGCCTAACCAGAACATCTATATCACACTCCTTTCACTCAAGGCTCAGGGATCCTGGGCAGAAGGGGAGGTGGAAAGAGTGTAAGAACTGTAAGTGATGTATGACCACAAGTAAATGATGTTTCCTGGACACAGCAGAACAGTTACACATGAAAATTCACTGCTTTTGAGACACCATGCGGAAGACCTGCAAAGTCTCAGGCCAGGGAAAATTCCAGAACAGAAAGCCAAAGTAGGCATGAATTCCCACCCTCAGCTAAGAAGATATTAAAAGCTGATAGCTGCTGGAAGAAACGCAATCAGTTTACTTTAAGGTTATGACACCTGGAGAGGAGAGCAACCTGTATGATGGCCGTAGTTCCCAGAATATATGCACAGCATAAACTGTACTTGATGGGGAAAATATAAGAAGATACAAAGTTGGATGGTGTCTTGGTTAGGTTTGTGTTTTGTTTTGGGTTTTTTTGCTGTGCTACAACACTATAATCAAAAGCAATTTGTGGGGGAAGGGCTAATTTCATGTTATATCTTGTAGTTCATCATCCACGGAAGTAACGGAATGGAAGAAGAACTCAAGGTAAGAATCAGGAGGTAAGAACTGAAGCAGAGGCCATGGAGAAGTGCTGCTACTGGCTTGTTCTCCATGGCTTGCTCAACCTGCTGTCTTATAAAGCACAGGAGTGAGCTGGGTCACTCCATATCAATAGCAAATTAAGAAAATGCTCCACAAGGTTGTTCGCAGTCCATTTCGGTGGGAGCATTTTCTCAAATAAGGTTTCCTCCTCTTAAATGACTCTTTCTTGTGTCAAGTTGACATAAAACTAGTCAGTACAGGTGGGTGAGGAAGGGGACATGAATCTGGGAGTAGTAGGAAGAAGCTGGAAATATGATCAAAATGCATTGTAGTAAATTCTCAAGGAAGTAGTTCAATATGAGGGAGGAGAAGTAGATGAAGAACTAAAAAAGAGAAATATATAGCTTACCTGACAATGAATTCAAAGTGACCATTAAGACATACTATTGTAACTGTATAGAGGTTTACTGAGAAGTATAGACCCTGAATCTGGCCAATTTTTTATACTAAAGTTTATTTTAAAATAAAATAATGCAAAATAAGAACAAAAAATAAAATGTACAGAAAAGGGTGAACACACAATGAAATAAAGAGAAATCACTCATGAACAAAATGAGAATATGGATACACAGATATATTTAAAGAACAAAATCAAGAGTTTCAAGTTTGAAAAATAAGTAAGTAAATTGAAAGTTTACTAAATGGGCAAACAGTAGACTTTTATCAAACAGAAAAATTATGAAACTTGAAAATTCATTTAAAATCATTCAACCAAACGATTAAAAGTGTAAAAATAGACACAGAAACAGAGAAGACAGGCAGACAGGCAGACACATACACACACATACAGAGAGAGAGAGAGAGAGAGAGAGAGAGAGAGAGAGAGTCATGCGCACACATATGCACAGGGATGGGGAGAGAAAATAAAGTCTTTTGCACCAGGCACACAAGGCTATCTCAGAAAGAAAACAGAGAAAGAAAGCTTACTTGAAATCATAATAGCTGAACATGCCCAATCTCAGGGAAGAAACAGACATCTATAATCAAAAAGAAAGGAAGAAAGAAAGAAGTTACTGAGATGAACACAGAAAGAATAATAATGAGATGCATTATAATTAAATTGTCAAAACTAAAAACAGAACATTTGATACAGAATAAGAAATGACCTGTTGGGCTCGAGAACGATTCTATAAGACCTATTAGTAGATGTATAAGCAAAATCCTTCAGGGCCAGAAATGAGTGAAGTAGTATAATGAAAAACATGTAAGAGAAAACTAAATACAAAGGAATAAAAAAGTAATCCATCAAACAAGAGTTGGATATCTGACAAAACTACCCTTCAAAAATGAAGAAAAAAATAGTTTCCCAAATAAAGAAAAATTGACTGGACTTCTTATTACCAGAGTTGACTTAGAAGAGATGTTAATGGTAGGCCTATAGATCAAAACAAAAGCCAGGAGCAATCACACAAGGTTTGCAAATGTATAAGGCTTTCTGCTAAAGGTAACTTTACAGACATTATAGAATATGATAACACTATAGCTCCCATATATCAGTTATTGTCAATGCTGATGCAGAAGTTAAAAGACAAAAGCATAAAAATAAACATAATTATAAAATATATTAATGAGTGTGCAAGTTTTGTGTGACACTGTTCCAGGGATGAAATGAACAAGCATCTAATCCCCTCAGATAGGGAATTGACGACGACCAAGTAACTCCAATGTGACCAACCAATGCATCTTACCATGGTTACTTACAGGAAGATGTGTATGTCATTTCTAACAGGACTAGAAATGACTCAAACACAGTTATGACACCAAAAAGCCACTCCGGCATGGGTGAGAGTTCACGAAAGCTGGAATATACCGCACAACTTGAAGGCAACTCATCAGGCAGGTGGCTGTCTCTTTCTGGCAGCATTAGGTAGTCTGGGGCTCTTTTGGGTAGCTTGGCTGGTCTGTTTCTTCCAGGCAGCTCTGAGGCTCTTCTAGGTAGCATAGCTTCCCTGAGAGTGTCTCTCAGCAGTCCTCGCTGTTACATATGTTTAGGGAGGGCGAGACCTACTTGTTGTGGTAGTCAGTTTCTGGAGTTCCTGAAGCCTTTAAACTGTTTACTTCCCAAGCTTAATGAGCTTCCCTGCAGGATGAAATGTTTCACCTTCCTTTGGAGATCCTGTATCCTAATGACATTTCCTCTAAAAGAGTTTAATTTTTCTATATAATTGAAGCTGTCATCTGCCTAAAATATATCATTCTATTGGATGCTTTATGTGTGTCACATGATAAGTACAAAGAAAAGATTACATAAGATAAGCAAAAGAAATAAGAAAGGAGCCAAGGACTGTTATAAAAATTCAATAAAATATAAAAGAAAATATTAAAAGGAAGGAAGACAAAATCTATAAAACTGAAAAAAATGAAACCAAAAAGAATAATTCTTTTCCTATCTGTAATTACCATTAATGTATAGATTAACAACCTAATCAAAAACAGTATTGCTGTCTTTTGCACAAGCCACCTACATGAGACTTTCTTCAGATTTAATAACATCTACAGGCTAAAAGTCAAAGGGTAGGAAGTATACCCCATGTAAATGATAACTAGAAGAGAAGAAATGGTCAACCTTATATCTGACAAAATGGACTTCAAGTCAAAGCTACCACAATAGAGAAAGAAAGCCATTACATAATAATAAAATACTTAAATAAATAAGACAATAGAAATATAAACGTATTTGCAAAACAGATACATCAGAACTAAAATCGGAACAGGAATACAACAATAGTAGATGATTTAAATACCTCATTTTCAACAATGGATGAAACAAATAATATGATTGCTAAATAAATGGAAGATGTGACCGATCCTAAGGACCAAATAGCTCCAACAGACTTTCAAGGGTACACCACCCCTAAAGAGAAAGAACAGGCGCTCTACTCCAGCAGTCATGTAATAGCTTGAGTACAGAACACATGTGAGCTTGCAAACAAGTCTTAACTAAATTAGAAACATTAAAATATTGCCAAATATCTTTTCTGACCACAGTAGGATGAAACTAGAAATCAATAACAGGAGAAAATGTGGAAAAGCCACAGATGTGTGGAAATTAAACAATCCCGTCTTGAACAACAAGTGAGAAATCAAAAAGAGAAATTAGGAAATACCTTGAGACAAATGAAAATGAATACACAGCAGACCTAGGCATATAGGACGCAGAGATGACAATTGTAAAAGAGACGTTTGCAGTAGAATATGCCTATTTCACAACATAAGAATTTAAGCAACCCAGTGTTATATGTCCAGATACTACACAAAGAAAAGCAAGTTACTCTCATAGTTATCAAAAGAAAAACAATAATAAAGACTATTACAAAAATTAGAGACAGGGAGAACAACATAAAGGCAAGGAAATGGAGGTTCTTAAAAAAAAACAATAAAATCAGAAAAACCTTTAATGGAAAAGAGCAAAGAAGATGCAAAATAACATTGTAATTAAAGCTATACAAATAAAAAATGTTATAAACCCCGGGCGGTGGTAGCGCACACCTTTAACCCAGCACTCAGGAGGCAGAGGCAGGTGGATCTCTGTGAGTTTGAGACCAGCCTGGTCTACAGAGTGAGTTCTAGAACAGCCAGGGCTGTTATACAAAGAAAACTTGTCTTGAAAAAAACTAATAAAAGAAAGGAAAGAAAGGAAGGAAGAAAGAGAGAGAGAGAGAGAGAGAGAGAGAGAGGAAGGGAAGGAGGGAGGGAGGGAGGGAGGGAGGGAGGAAGGAAGGAAGGAAAGAAGGAAGGAAGGAAGGAGGAAGGAAGGAAGGAAGGATATTGTGAGACCACAGGGAATAATAGTGTGCCAATTATGATAATTTGAATAAAAATGTCCCCCATAGGCTCACACAATTGAACACTTGTTTTGTCAACCAGTTAGTGGTGCTGTTTTGGAAGGTTCTGGAACCTTTAGGAAATGGGACATTGGTGGAGGAGGTACAGCATTAGGGGTCTAGTCTGAGGGTTTTTTAACCTGCCCCCCCCATCTCCCTCCCCCATCTCTCTCTTCCTGTGCACATATGAAATGTGATCAGCTTGCTTCTGACGACCAAGCAAGCTTCACAGTCCTGATATAATGCCTTTGCACCATGAAGGACTGTATCCCCCTGAAACTTTAAACTAAAATAACCTTTTCATTCCATAACTTGCTTTTTGTTAGGATGTTTTATCACAGCAACACAAAAGTAATGAATGCACCAATAAATTGAAAACCCTGCAGGAAATGACTAAACATACAAACCTCCAAAACTAAATAGTTAAGAAATAGAAATTCAAAACAGCTATAGAGCTAGTGATGAGGTACAGATGGTAACTGACATCCTCCCAAGAAGGAAAACTTTGGGAGCAGATGCTTTTTTTAAAAAAAAATTGTGCTAAATACACAACAATTTAACACTTGTCTCTTTCAAACTCTTTCTGTAAACTGGAGAGGAATAAAACTTCCATATTTATTTCATGAAACTGGCCATTCCAAGCAAGATAAGATACGAGAAGAAAACTGTACATAGTTCAACACCCTGATTAATACAGAAGGAACATCTTCAACAGGATAGCAGCAAATTAGGTTCAACATAAACCTGGACAACTGGGTGTTACTTCAGTGATAGTTAGATGCTTTAATATAAAAATTAATTTAATTCATCCTACACACAAATAGTATCATTGGCAAACAATTAATTAGACCCTCTTTATTATTATTATTATTATTATTATTATATGCCTCGGCCCCCTGTTGCCTAATTGTTCTAGATAACACTTTCAATACTATACTGAGTAAGAGTGAGAAGGGATACTCCATCCTCTTCCTGAGCTGAGGGGAAACATGTTGACCTTTCCCTGTTCAGTGTGATATTAGCTGTGTCTTTGTTATATAAAAACCATTCTGATGTTAGGTATGATACTTCTGTACCCGATCTGTTCATGAATTTTCATGAAAGGATATTGAATTTTGTCAACGTTTTTTTTTTTTCTGCACCTGTTTATTCCATAAACTTTATCCTTCAGTCGGTTCCTAAGATATGTTTGTTGATATGTGGATGTTAAACAGCCCTGGCATCCCAAAGAGGAAACTTAATTATAGAGAGGGATCTGTTTGATATGCTGTTGAATTTGGATTGTTGCATTTCGATAAAGATTGTTACATAGATATTCATCATGAAAATTTGATTCCTATCTCTCACCCAGTACAAAAAATGGACTCAGTAGGTCACAGATATAAAGGTAGGTCTCAAGCCTCTGAAAATACTAAAAAGAAATAGAGAGGAAATAGATTGGTACAGGCAATGATGTTTTAAATCTAACCCCAAAAACAGGGAACTAAAGCCAATATTGACACTGGCTCATATCAAACTCTATGCAGTAGAAAAAACAATCAAGAATGAAGACATGTTTCATGAAATTGGAAAAATGATTGGCCAGCTGTTCAACTGACAGAGTTAATATCCAGAATATTTAAAGAGCTGAAAAAAAAGTTGCAGCAAAAACCCAAGAGTCAACATGAAAATGGACAAATTATCTGAATTAATACTTCCCCAAAGAATAAATACAAATAAATGGTAAACAAATATAATGTTCAATGCCATTGGCCAAGAGAGAAACAAAAATCAAAGTCATCATCTCATCTCAATTAAAATGATTATGAGCGAGGCGGTGGTGGCGCACGCCTTTAATACCAGCACTCAGGAGGCAGAGGCAGGCGGATCTTTGTGAGTTTGAGGTCAGCCTGGTCTACAGAGCGAGATCCAGGAAAGGTGCAAAGCTACACAGAGAAACCCTGTCTCAAAAAACCAATAAATAAATAAATAAATAAATAAAGTGATTATGATTAAAAAATAAATAATTTACAAATGATGGAAAGGATGCAGGGAAACATGTATACAGAGCTAGTGGGAACATAAATCACTGTGGCCATTGTGGAGAAAAGGGTGGGAATTTCCTCAAAAAATTAAAATTAGGTTTACCACAAAAATCCATCTGTCTACTCTTAAGGATGGATCCAAAGAAAATGAGATCAACCAACCAGAGAGCTACTTGCATACTCTGTTTATTGGGAAGCCATTCACAGCAACTAATATGGATGTTGCTTAGGTGCTTAACAACAGATGAATAGATGAAAATGTGACTTTTCAGCAGACTATTAGGGCTTTGAAAGCCATACTCAAGAGTGTAAACTTGGTTCTGATTATTATGTTAAGGCAGTGATCATTTTTAAGACAGAAAATGAAATGGGATGTGTCTCTCCCCCAGAAACATACAAAAAAAATGTTCAACTTCATGAACCGCGAGACAAATGCAAACATTGAGATTCCATCTCACCCCAGTCAGAATGGCAATCATTAAGAGAATAATAACAGTTGACACTGGCAGGGAGGTGAGCAAAGGGGAAAGCTTGTACACAGCTGATGGGAATGTAAACTTCAGTAGAGCCATGATGGAAGTCAGTATGGAGATTTCTTAAAATAACATACGACCCAGCTATACCACGCCTGGGTATTTACCCAAAGGACTCCAAGAAAACAGAGATACTTTCACATCAATGTTTACTGAGGCACTATTTATAATAGCCAAGTCATGAAACCAACTTAAACGCCCAACGACAGAGGAATGTGTAAGAAAACTGTGGTGTGTATACACAATGGAACTTTTGTCAGCAATAAAGAAGAATGAAGTCATGTAGTCTGAAGGGAATGGATGCAAGTGGAGATAATTCTACTAAATGGACTTAGCCAATGTTAGAAAGACAAATATACATTTTTTCTCACTTGTGGTTCATATATTTTATGTGTGTATGTTATATAATTATGTATATATTTGATACAGAAAAGTAGAAGTGAAATTGTCTAGGTTAGACAAGGAGGACTATTGAGAGGAGGGAAGGGCAAGAAAAATAATAGAGGGTAAGGAGGAGGAAATATGATCAATATATTATGTACACAACATTAAAACTTAAAAAGTAAGTTAACACATATTTAAAAGATCACATTTCTATAACAAGCTATTATATATGGTATATACACACATATGATTGTAAAATAAGCTACAACATGTGTTAAATATTAATGGTGACTAGCTATGTATAATATGATGATGAATGACTTCAATTTAATTATTTTTATTTTCTAGTTTACTTCACTAAAATATTTTCTTTAAAACAACTTTGAAAAATTTCCTGTCAAAAACAAGGTGATTACGTATGCATATATATCAAATGTATAACATATATGGTACGTATTTTTATATGTCACCTTCTACAGTCTCAGCTTAAAACCTCTTCCCCAGTGATGCCTGTTTATAAAAATCATATCCCAGTCCCTGAGTCCAACATGTGTATCCAAAGCTTTTGTGGTTTGCAGCAGCACATGATTTTAGCTCCCACTTCCTGATCTCAATCTGAATTCCATTTTATATTTTCTAATTCAGAATTTCCCTTTCACTTAAGGTCAGTTTACATATTTTTAAAATCTGATGACATGCTTTTCTGAAATTTTAGCTGTCTGTGGTAGCAGAGACGGTGATACTTCAGGATATCTTGTCTGCCATATTTTCATAAGTTTTAATGAAATGCAGATATTATTTCTGTTGTAATCTGACAAATTAAAAATGAAATTGTATATTTAATCTTTTAATAGCTTTTACCATAATGTAGCTCATTCTCTAGTATTTGATTAAAATCATCCTTTGGTAATATTTAAGGATTCTGAGAAACTAGTGCTACAGTTGGGAGAAACTTAGTAAATGATAAGTAAGAAGCTATGCAATTTTGCTCAAATACTGTGAAATCTTTAAGGCTTACTTACTGGAATTCAGTAAGATGATGTTAAATTTATTTGATCCAATATGCATCTTCAAAAATCACTATAATTTTTTTAGTATAAAAAACCCTTAAAATAGTTGTATTCATTAAAAATATACAAGCAATAAAGAGATAACTAATAGCAAAACTTGTTCTTTCCTTACATTTCTCAAAGGCAAGTATTCAGTATATACTTGTCAGATCCCTTCTCTCTCTCTCTCTCTCTCTCTCTCTCTCTCTCTCTCTCTCTCTCTCTCTCCTCTCTCTCTCTCTCTCTCACACACACACACACACACACACACACACACACACACTCACTCACACACACC